>JACMIG010000001.1:9621-93738 GCA_014805385.1 Levipalatum texanum
ATGATACGGGTATCATGGTGCAAATCGAAAGTTTGTTTTTACATTCTATCGGTAATAATGTACTCTAATGGTCATATAAAGATATTTAGAGATGTTTTTGGTCAATTTCAAGCAAAAAATTTTCCAACTTTTTCTAGGTAAGGGGGGACCTCATGGTCCAGTTTGACCCATGATGGGGGTATCATGGTCCAAAATCGGTGAAAACTTTTTTTGTTCGTAATTGATCAAAAACTTCTCTAAATATCTTTATATGACCATTAGAGTACATTATTACCGATAGAATGTAAAAACAAACTTTCGATTTGCACCATGATACCCGTATCATGGTTCGAAATTTCGAAAAAAATTCATCACTTCCAACGCCGGATTTCAACTTTGGAATTGAGAGATCTACTCACTCTCGTAAATATAGTGCAAAATTTGTACTCCAGTCATGCTCAATCGACGAGTTGGGAAGCTCCAAACACACACCTATTCCAGGATCATCACTCTTCAGGTCATAACTTCGCCCTGGAACGTCTTTGGGGGCTCAATAAAGTGTCTTTGTGATCAGTGGGTCCACCCCATCACAGCGCCCCATGACTCGATCTGATTCGAACCAAAATGAAAATATCGATTTTTCACAGATCGCTTTGCTGGCGTTCTCACATAATGGCCATTCCTGAAAATTTTAACACGGATTTGGCAGTTTGCCCCCCGGACCAGTACAGCGCCCCATATCCGAACCAAGGAAGCCACGGTCACTCCAATAAGTTCCCTTGTGAGACATTCTATAATACACATCACTGCATAATGCTTAAAGGCAACATCTCGAGAGCTAGATAATCCCTTGGTTCCCAGGATTTTGCCTCCTTCACTCCCGTCAAAGGACTCCTCCTCATTTGCCATGCAAGGACCAAGGTCCAATTTCTGTAACTCGGCAAAACAAGTACTAACGGGGAGATCGCGGTCGACTGAGTGCATGAGGCGGTCGACACTCGTGATGCAGCTCCCCACCAGGTCATGACTGCAAGCAAAATGGTTTTCCCCTCTATAGTATTCGTCCCTTTCAAGGATGCCCTCTCGTTGCACCCACTCGATCACATGCCACACGACCATCAAGAGACCCCCATGAATTCCCCCGCCTCCCTTCCACTCACTTTCCATCCTGGTCCCAGTCGTAACATTCGATGAGGAATTGCCTGCAATGACAAGCGTCTAATTAATTTGGCCCCGTCGCTCAACACCCCTGGGGGTTCCAAGTCCTTGTTCGGCCCCGATTCTTGGGAAAAGGAAATTGTAACCAGAAGAACGGTATTAAGGCGTGGTTCCAGTATTCTCAGTACCTCGATTTGTCTCCGTAGGCCAGCTGCCCGAGGTGTATCTCGAATGGCTTCCACTTCGGGTTGAGGTTCTGCTCCTTGTATCGGGTACGGTAGGCGAGTTGGAGACTACAATGAAGACCCTTTCTCGACATGTTCTCTGATCCACTCTCGCAGTGTATTCGTCACTGCTTCTTAGCCATGCACACAAAACAAATGGGCGTCCGTTGTTTTGTGAAGAATGGAATACTGAATTGGTAACACTATATGGCGCCTAATCAGTTGGAGACACTCACGTATTATCATGATTGATGCGGGAGATCTTGAGGAACGGGTCACACTTCCCGAGGAAGTCTTTTCTATCCAGATTGGAGGCTGAGCACATGAAGTAGACCGACTCCTGCCGTCCCTTTTCCAGCTCCTCGGCAGACACAGTCAGGGTACCGTAACTCTTGCAGTCTTCACTGAAAAGGTCTCGGCTTGTGAATGTCTCTCCATTAGTGAGTGGATACGTAGACAATCGTTCAGTGGACACAACACGGGGAGTGTTCGGCTGCCTGGTCAGTGATCGGTTCTATTTTAAAACAGTGAGTAGGACAACGGGGACACAACGAGGGACGAGCCATGCGAAGCTTACACGGCGACGGCTTCTTCTGGAACCAGGGTTCCTCTGAATGGGATCAGCAACTCAACGCGCTACTCTACGAGCATCACAGTAGGCGTGGAGATGTGAGCGTCAAATCAGGATGGGATCAAATGATAATGGTTGGAATCTCAGAATGTCAAGCGGAAAGGGATCGGGAGGGTGGGAGAGGGAACCTCAATGGGACGGTGATTCTGTTGTATTTGGCTCCTATGATCTCGTGGAGGAGTAGTGAGGCCTGTCCCAGTCGAGTGTGTTTCCCTTTTGCTCCGTGATCGTAGCTGCAGATATCGAAGGCTTAGACGACCCTAATTAAATCTGCTTACACTTCGAACATCAGTCGCTGTTGTTCGTTGAAATTGTATGAGAGTTGAATCTTTGTGCACCAGTCGGGATTGAGACTGTTGTTGATGACCTGCAGGAGGAATAATATGCTGTACACATGGAAGGGATCAAACTTCGCTCCTCCCAATTTCCTTCCATCTCCTGACTCGAGTGCCGCATTGGGTGCTATTGACAACGCAGAAGGGGTCGCTGACGGAGTCGATGTCCGTGTCCCGCAGGCCCCTTCAACACAATCCCTCCTCATTCCCCATTACGCCTTTCCCCTGCTGAACCTCTCTCCTTTCCCGTCGCCGGTATGATTTATCATTCTCCTGTCGGGCACCAAAGGAAAACAAGGTTATGACACACGGTACATTTATCTCCTCGCCCCTGACTCTTTGATGTTCGTATGCATTGGAAAACGAGAGCTGGGTGAGGTTTTCGGGTCGGGTCCCGTGACTACTATGCATAGCTCGTAGACACACACCAATTCATAGGAGAAGGCAGTAAAACGGCGACTCCCGCTCCTTGGAAACCCTCCACCCCCGTGACTAAGCGACTTAGTCCCAATGTGCATCTTGTGTTTTGTGGTGGGGAGGAAGTCATGATTCGAATCACCTGGCGGAGAGAGTGATGACGACGGTGGAGGTGTGCTCGTCCTCGAGGGTCTCCTCCAGTCCGAGGTTGGCGGCGGCGCTCTGGTCGGGAGGGCAGCCGATGATATTCGACATCCCCCACTCCCTTCAACATCAACCACACTTGTTTTCTGCCCCTTCAGCTGATTTGAGAGGAGCGAAAAAGAGGAACGGAACTCCGAGGAAAGCGACGACCCCAAGAGAGGAGCCCCAGAAAAGACACTATTCCCTCATGGCCCCCAACCCAATGGAGTGGGAGAGGATGTGAAAGTGTTCGGCAGGTTTCGACGACAGGATGCAGAGGGCGAGTGGGGGGCACTGGGGGACATAACTGCGCCCTGGAGAGCAACTAAGGAAAGGGAAGGGCCTCGTGGTCACTGAACCCCGGACGACGTCGAGTGTGAGGAAGATCAGGAGAAGTGAGTGAATCAGTGCAGGGGGAGGAAGCAGTGCCTCTTAGCCCCTTTCCCCCGCCCCTCGAAGGAAGACGACCAGGGACGAACAATTACAGAGAGAGCAGGCAGGAAGGTCAGCGAGGCATCTTCAGATAGAGATGAGCAAATGGGTACAATGGACAAGGGGGACGATAAATATTTCACGCCCCCCATACAAAGAAGGACAGAAGAAAGACAGATGGGATAAGAGGAAAGTTCATGACATAAAACACGGCGAGGGCTCGAAAATACTCGGAGGGCGCCTCGAGTAGGGACCTCATCTCATCGCATCACTTTTCCTTCACTCCATCGCACATCCCCGCGCAGGCCGATGCTTGTTTTTCAATTCCGAAATATGGGGCGGGGAAAAGGCCACGGCCAAATAGATACGCAATCGGTCTATTGTCGCTGTTTCTGTCACAGGGGGCGACATAACGAGGAAGCGATCAAGTTTCTGGAAAGGCCTCGATGCCTTAGTCAGGGAGGGGGAGGAGGCTAGAGAGGAGGGCCGGGCACAGGCTGCGTTGTTTGGGGCGGATCAGGAGAGGGCGGGGGGAGCGCCCCGTCTCCACGTCTTAGCTACTCCACGTCAACTCCCACACCCCATGCTTCCAACCTCGTGCAAATCTCTCCATTTACGTTGTCTTCCAGTACCTTCGAATGCAGCGGGTGTCAAAGTGCATTTGTGTGACATGGATATAGGGAGATGATTGGGAGGGTGGACTGGAAGATGAATGGTGCAGAGGCGTTCGACAAAAACATTCTGGCATCCCTCGGGGAGAGGACGAGGAACAGGTGCAAGCCAAGTCGTGCAAAATAAATTATGTCGGAAGAATGGAAATGTAATGTATAGATGGCACGAAGGGGGGAGACGGAGGTGGAGGAAGGGGAACGGGAGGAAGAAGAGTAGGCAACCTTTCCAGGAACCATTTATCCCCAAGCGCTCAATGGCGTGTCCAGATCAGATTGTACTCTACGTGAGAATATTCGGAAGGAGGAGGAGGAGGCGAAAGGGGGAATCATGTTTCGTTGAGGGGCAGATGTCGCCATTTGACATGACCGCCTCCATGGCATTCGTGCACTGCAGAGGAGACGAAAGAAGAGACCGCACACTCGTCCCCCGTTCCCAACATATTGACAACTAATGACACACTCTCGCCTCGGACCCAACTTGATTTGAGGCATTCTTTGGGGAGTAGAACATGACAACTGTCTCCTTTTCTGCTTACTCGTCGCCTCTTTTCAGCGCCGCCCGAGAACACGATCCCAATTTGGCCAATAAGAGTCAAAGGCGTCAACGGCGCCGTTGCTGAGAGGCGAGCGAGGGACAACAATGGGAGAGGCTCAGAAACATCCCAAGTCACGGAGGGATCGGGAAAGGGCAGAGGGCCCCTCCCGATGACCACTGACTTATTCTGAGGAATCTGATTACGAGACGAGTAAGCAAGCCCGGACGCATTTTTTGTTTTCTGTCTATAGCCGCACGCAGGCTGCATTTCACATAAAAGATATCGTAATCAATTAGAGCGTTTTCTGCGGGTGTGGGAGTTATGTAGTGCACTCATGTGCGCTCACTGAGATCATGAGTTGTGTTGTGCCAATACGGGAAACTTTTTGAGAAATGGGCGCGGGGAGTAATGGAATCGTCGGCGGCTACCTCATTGGAAGCACGTCCACGACCGGGTTCCTGTTACTATCCCCGACGACTCCTACGGTATCCCCCGCCGACAGGTGCTCAGGGTGCGCATGATTTTCAGTCGCCAAAGTAAGCCACGCACGGATCAGGAGTTTATGATAAAGGTGAGCGTTCTATTAATTGAAAATTAAAAAAGACATTTGAAGGACGACTACCCTGGCCTCGATTTCCTAGGACTGCAGGATGTTCTGAGCTCGAAGACTCGATGGTACAAGGCTGCCTGGCTCGCCATTCTGGCCGTCAATTGCACTCTGGGTATGCATGAAATGGCCACGATTCCGCCGGCATGGACGGCCTCATTAAACTGTCGTAGAAATTTATGTTTGTTCTTGTCTGAAATTTAATGACCAAAAATTGTCGGGAACCAAATGTTGTTGGGAACCAAATAATGTCGGGAACCAAATATTGTCGGAAACAAATATTTGGCTTAAACAAATTTTATAAGATAAAAAATATTTTTGTAAAAAAAATATTGTAGTAATAAACAAATAATTTCGGGAAACAAATATTTTCGTGAACTAAATATTGTCGGGAACTAAATATTGTCGGGAACCAAATATTGTCGAGAACCAATTATTGTCGAGAACCAAAATTTCCATAAGAAAAATGTGCTCATGTAAAAATTTTGATGAAATGCCAAGTCATGGTGCTCTGTGAATTTGCATGGCGTTTCTGGTTCGATTTATAACACAATTCTCTTCTGGAAAAAAAAACCAAAAATCTCCACCATTATGCGCAGCCCATTGTAAGAGATTAAATAGTCTTATTCAGGAATCATCTGCACGATCAGCGTAATCGACGAATACAACCTCCACCCAACCGCCACTCTCATCAGCTTCAAATCAGTATGGTTCCACACCGTCCACGTTGTTCATACTAGTCTAGTCGGATAAGCTGCTCCTCCCTCAAGTGACTGTATGTGGAACCGTCGCCGATCACGCTAATTTCGATGACTTCTACATTCACGCAATACCGACATTACCTGGGGTAAAGCACAATCTCGAATGAATCTATTGATTCTGAAGGCGACAAATACAACTCTCCTTGATCTCATGGTATACGTTTTTGCTGGAAGTGGTTATCAGAAGTTCGACGACTCCGTTCTCAAGTGGAACACAAGGTGAGAAATACGATTGTATACACATGCACTCTCTTTAGCTATGTGGAGTCCCTGAAGCCCATGTATGAAAAGCTCCGAGGGAACATGACAGTCAAGGTAATCATCGAAACTATTTCCAAATAAACACTGTTTTAGGAATACTTCCATTATGGAATGGACAAGTACGGGTTACAATGCAAAGACCTCTTCCAGCAGTGCAAGCTCGGAGAAGACACCTTGGATTGCTGCGAGGTTCGTCTCCTCAAGTTTCAACAACCCATCCTCATTACAGATCTTCAAGCCATCGTATACAATCAGAAGAGGTCGCTGCTTTCGTTCAAAGTATCTCCATCAAGTCACCTACGATGAGGCCGGAAAGCTCGGTCTCCGCTTCAAGGAACCCAAGAAGCTTTTTCCCAAGCTTTCCACGGTACGTCAATAGTCAATCGACGTCATGGCGCTTCATATTGCAGGAACAACTGATCATTTACCTGAACGAGTACAAGTCTGACATCGAACCTTTCCCTCGGAACTATATGTGAGCATTCCTCCTAGTGCTTAGTGAGGCCACTCAGGTATTCCCACGACTACAACAAGTTTCGAGTCCGAGCAACGGAGATGAAACTCATCCAGAGACGGGGGATCTGTACTGAAGAGACTGACGACATCGGCAAGAGCACCTGCTACATGGAGGTACAGATTATCGGAATTGGCGGATCGAAAAGAAGAATTTCCTGTCAACAAACTGCTTTTGCAGAGATGGCTTATCAACAATTTGGAGTCAAAGTTTAACTGCACACTTGCTTATATGGATACCCTGCGACCAACGAACGTAAAACGAAGAAATATTGCCATCTATAGATACAACGCAGGTGGAACCGTGCCAGCCCCACATTATTCTCGAGAACTATCCTATCATCTCCCAGGCATCTGGATACGACTCCCATAACGTTGTCTATGAAGGAAAAAGAGATCTAACTATGGACTTTGAGTGCACGCTCGCTTGTCGGCGCACTGAATACGACCTCCAGATAGAGAGGACAGCATCCAACTTCACCGGGCTCCCGTACAAGTACAGGGCAGACATCAACTACAACGACCTCCAGTACCAGCTGATTGAAGAAGTCACCACCATTTCCTTCCTAGGCCTGGTAGGTCGACTTCAATGAGGAGTTGAAGATTTCTTCAGGTGTCTCAACTTGGAGGGCAAATTGGCCTCTTCCTCGGAAGTTCTATCATCGATCTAATTCAACTCGCGTTGATCATCCTGATTCTAGGCGGAAGGTCAGATTCTGAGCCTCGACAAACATTTCGAAATATCCCCATGACGAATGGAACCTTTGAGATACGCTCGATCGGCTGTTTACTCATCACCACAGGGAAATACCCTTCAACTGAAGAGCAAAGACCAGATGTAGAATAATCGCTTTTCTCTGAGTCATATTTTATTTGTTCTCTGAGTCATATTTTATTTGGAAGCATCCCAAAGTCTCTTTCAAATAGAGGACGTTAATTCCTATTAGTTTGTACATATTTGTTGTTACATGAAAATAAAGACTTGAACTCAAGAAATCACTAGCTTCAATTCCTAGAACTGCGCCTGAATGTAGTGTAGATATTGTGGCCTATCGTGCTCTTCAATAATCAACCCACGGGGAAGGAAATCGGCACGGAGTCTCGACGAAATTATCGGCGAGGCCGTTCAAAAGGCCGACGATTGCATTCCGAGTTTTCCACTCGCAGGCCCACTTGTCTACTGTAGTCGCACTCTTCAACTCTGTCTCACACACGCATGCGACTTTTCAATAGGAAAAAGAAGAATACATCGAACGCCTCTCTCATCAAGGTGAGGTCAAAACGAATTGTCCATCCTTCCGTTGAAGGATGAATACCCCGGACTCGACTTCCTCGGTCTCCAAGATGTCCTCAGTGCCAAGACAAAGTGGTATAAGGTTCTGTGGCTCGCCGTTCTCTTTGTCAACTTCCTACTAGGCATGCCTCTCTCGTTATTGATAATTTTGACAATTGTTACAGGCGCTGTCTGCACGTTCCAAATTATCCTCGAGTATCTCTCCCGTCCTACGGCTACTTTGATTTCATATAAGTCAACCGATAAGCTCCTTCTTCCCCAAGTCACAGTCTGCGGAACTGTCGCCGACCACATGAACTTTGACGACTTCTACAAATTTGCTTCTCCAATTCTTGACGAAGTACATACATAAGACGAGTCCAGTATGTTTTCTAATTTGTTTCTTAAAGAATACGACAAATTCAACTCTTCTCGACATCCTCGTCTACATGGTCGCAGGCAGCGGATTCCAGAAATTTGACGAAGTTGTGTTCAAATGGAACGTCACGTAGGATCGAGCAAACAAAAGTGCACATATTACTGTTCAGATACGTGGAAACTCTTAAGCCACTATATGAACAGCTCCGAGGAAACCTCTCGGCCAAAGTATGTTCTACTGCATACAGCTGATGGTCAACGTTCAGGAATTTTTCCACTACGGCATGGACAAGTTCGGATTCCAATGCAAGGATCTCTTTCAGCAGTGCAAGATTGGAGAAGAGACGTTAGATTGTTGCAAGGTAGTGAACGGGAGGAGGAGAGGCATGGATGCTTGCAGGTCTTTAAACCCACGTACACAATTCGACGCGGCCGCTGCTTCCGGTCAGTGCTCATCTATCAAGAGTCGTACGACGAGATCGGAAAGCTCGGACTCCGCTTCAAGGAACCTAAGAAGTTGTTTCCAAAATGGTCTGCGGTAAGTGACCAACAAATACAGAATTCATCAAGCCTGCTTCAGGAAGAACTACTTCTGAGCCTGGGCGAGTACAAGACAGACATCGGACCGTTTCCTCGCAATTACATGTAAGTTCAAGCAGGCTCTTATAAACGATTGCGGTTGAGGTACGCGCACGACTACAACAAGTTCCGAGTGAAGGCGACACAGATGAGTCTGATCCAGAGGGACGGAGTCTGCGTAGATGGGAGCAACGAAATCGGGAAGAGCACTTGCTACATGGAGGTACAGCGACGAGGGCGGAAGGGATGAACAGATTGAAACACTCGATGGGAGGACACGGGGCCCCCTCACTCTCACACTGAGAGGGGATCCCTGAGATCCACTTCTTTTGCTGAGTCACCCAGTCGAACGGAAACAGAATGAATGTTCGCTCACTCCTGCACATTTCCTTTGTTGTTCTGTTTTTTTCCCAAGATCGGACAAACTACAGTATTGTCATTAACTGGTCATCATGCTTCCTTGTATGTATGTTGTACATGTCATTTCGTGGGCGGAAACTTTCAAAGCCCAGGTCTTTTTCAATCATTGGCCTTCCCAAAGTATCGGCGGAAGTTGTTACTGCACGGCTGCCTTCCGAGAAGGCATGAAAGTACGCAAATGTGTCCCGCGCGCAAGATAAATATCCGCGAAAATTGATTATACGGGATCAGAATACATTGGACGTCAGGAGGTCCAAAAGATTGAGCAATTGTAGAAGTGGCTGATCGAAAACGTTGAGAAGAAAATGAACTGCACCTACGCATTCATGGACACGTTGAGACACACAAATGTGAGGACACTTTCAACTTTTACTTTGAGACGAAGAAGAAGCACCCAATCGCGACAATGGGGAGGAAGGGGGCGAGATTGCAGGTTCCAGCTTGTGAGCCCCATGTTATTCTTGAAAACTACGTGGCGGCTGTGCAGTCTACGGGTTACGATGCCCATAATGTGAGTGGGGACCCACAGAGTCTCCATGGCACCTCGCCCACGTCCAGAGAAAACAAGAGGATTAAACAAACATCTCCAGCCCCAACGATTTCAATGGACACTTTCAGTGTACTCTCGCCTGCAATAGAACGGAATACGACCTGCTAATCGAGAGAACTGCATCAGATTTCTACGGACTGCCTTATAGGTGAGCGGAAATGAGAAGGTTTGAGAGGAACAAATCGCAGGTATCGCGCCGATATCAATTACAACGATCTCCAATATCAATTAATAGAGGAAGTCGTGACGGTTTCCTTCCTGGGATTCGTGAGCGTCCCAGATTTCAGAGAGAAGAGGAAGGATGTTTGAGGTGGCACAACTGGGAGGGCAGCTTGGCCTTTTCCTGGGATCCTCGATAATAGATCTTATTCAGCTCGCTCTGATCCTTTCCATCGTGGCGTGGAGGTGAGCGGAGATTCGCAGTAATGCACACTGTGCCCACTCACGAGGGAGGGTCTCGCGATCTCATCGAGGGGTTCAATGAACTGATTGAGATACGCCCGAGCGACGGTCTACGAGACGCCCACGCAGTCTGTGGCCACCGTCAACCTCGCCACTACCTTTTGACATTTATGAATGCCGAAGTCACCTTTGGCAAATATTCCGTTCTATTTCTAAGTATTCGATCCTGTGACTAATGTTCGGAGAATAACGCGTTATCTATATTTTGTGACAGCCTCTAAGGATGTCATGAAATACTTCGTAAAATACAACAACATAAACACGGTGCATGCGTGGGGAAGGCGCGAGTTTGGCGGAATCTGGTCTTAGGGAAGAACTCACTCAGAGGAAAGGATCCCTGAAGGAAATGAACAACACATGTTTTACGAGTGATTTGAGGCTGGATTGCGTTCAAGCATCAAGGAAAAACACTGAAAAGTCTGCTTCACAAATAGAAACACATGAAAAGCATCAACTTTGATGGGACCATTCATTGTGAATCCCGGCTTTGGAGGATTAAATTTGAATCGAGCAAAATTTCCATGCGATGAAGACAACTGAGAAGCGATAAACGGCTCCGCGCTGTCATTATAGCTTCCCCATTCACTTCTTTCTCTCCATCCACGAGCTCATTCTTATTTCCTTGATCTCGGACACGCTCCCGTCGTTCTCTTCACATTCAAATATGTTTTACTCTCGTTCGGCGACAACGTATGATACAATGAAACAACGGCGACTAGAGCGCATACTTATGATACATATATATTTATTGTGACAGGTTATCAGATTGAATTTTCGTCAATATATTCCTATATGAAGATGAAGCTCCAGAAAACGAGGTAGGAGAAGAAGACAAACGAGAAGAGGAGGAATTGGAACCTCCAGATGCGGCAGTTCTCCAGCCACGATCGAGTCACTGCGCTTCCTGAACAGGGCCCTTTATCCCTGGAAGCCACTTCCGTTACCGTTCTTTCTGATTGTCTTGTTGAGGAACGCGGGAGAGATCTTGGCGGGGAGGAAGCCACGGACGCAGATATACCTGGACGCCCGCAAGTTTCGATTGAAGAAAGTGAATCCTACCCCTGGACGATTGCTCTACGGATATCTCCATTGCTTGGGTGGGCGAGATGAAGGCATGAAAGGTGGAAGACCAGGACGATCGTCGCGTGAGCGAATGAGATGACGTAGAACCAGACTTAAGGTAAGTTGATAATGCGGAACTAAGAGAAGGGAATACGGCATCGTGGATATCCCGAGGTCCCAGGAGGGATCATGAGCATGAAGTCGTGGCAGAATATCACGTGAAGGAAAACTGCAGCGGCGTCCAACCCGATGGCCGTGAGGATCTCAAAGAATGAGGGAGGAGAGGTACGATGTAATCAGTACCGTGTCAACGATCAACGAGGCGTGAACGAAGAGGACTGCAGTCAGCAAGGGGATCGTCACTGCCACTAAGAATTTGGTCGAAACGCGCTTGAAGTTGATGGATGCAGTGAAGACCGACCTGAGAGGTACGTTGGTACCCTAAAATTTGTACCATGTGGATCTCGCAGATCTTTTGTCGAATGGCCGCACGGCACTGGTATTTGTTCCTCGACTGATGTAAGAAATGCTGTTGGTGCCGGAGACGATCATGAAATCGCCGACCATCGTCTTTTTCTCTTTTTCTTTGCCGGGAACTTCCATGTTCCAGCCTCAAAATGTGCATTTACAACCGGATATACATAGGCAACTGACTCAGACTGATGGTGGGATCCTTGACGTAGAGGAAGAGCTCAACGAGGCTCATCGTGTAGGGAGTGTAGAGGGCGACATTGCCTGAATAACCCATTTCCCAATTCTCCATTACTTCTCACAGCTGTGCTGATCGTAGGGGAACTTGGAATAGTCGAGGTCGCATCCAACTTTGTATGCAAACGTGGGGTACATTTCTACCCAGGCATATTCTGGCTTCTGTAATGAGCCGCGTGTTCGCGCATTTCAGAAAATACTACCTCATCTGTGGCTAAGGTGATCGTCACTAGGCCGGTCTTTTTCTGCTCATATTCTTGGTAGACACCAGAGGCACTGCAATCGAATATATCAAGGAGAGGACAAAACCGCATACCTGTTTGCGATTTTGATGTCTGGGTGCCAAACTTGGTAACGAGAAAGATAGGTCACGTTGACTCCATATTTCGCCCGATCCCAGGCGAGGTAATAGTCCTTCCATAGCTGAAAGAGAGCTGAATAAACAATTATAAATTGTGAGTCTACCAGATACATGTGACCGTGGATGGTCATCGCCTGCTCCTTCTGGCTGAAGCTCATGTGAACAATGTGCAGATGAACATTCACGTCCACGGATCTTTCTGGGTCTTTGACAGGCCTCGCCCTTATCTCACTGAATCTTCGACATTTGAAATCTCTTATAGGAATCATACCGGCCTGCATACTGCTTCATGAGGAAATTCTGCAGATCATTCTGATCTTCAGCAAAAGTCTGCTTCGTCTCCTCTGAAATGAATTTCCAGACCATTTCAGTTGAATTAATGACACCTAACGCTATCATACCACACTCGCTTTGGAACCAGCGGACAAGAACCAATGGCCTTTCTGCCGTGGACCAAATCCCAGAAGGGCACATTGTTCTTGTCAGCCAGTACGAAGCTGGACACAACTTATTCAGATATTATTGTATGCTCACCTTCTTCAGTTGATAAATTTTCGTCGTCATATTCCTGGGCCGCAAAAAGTCGAAGGAGAAGAAGTCCGAGAGCAAGAGATCGGCCGAGAGAAAGCAACTGCACCATTCATAAACCGCGACTGCTACTGGCCGGTAGTCGAAGTACTTGGTTAGTTCTCGGATCAATTGTGTAAATTCCACGCAGCCTCTCCATACACCTGGACTGGAGATCCGACTGTTATCTCCTTCTCTGCTTCTCTGAACCCTGATCTTTCTCTATCTTTTTCACACTGCACCATGGTTTACGCTTCAGGCAAATGCAGATTCAAAGTGTCACAGGTAGAATAAACTCTGGAACGCCCGGGTCTCTTTCGTAAACTAAAGGGAAGAGCCTGTGACGGAGGCTTCTCCTCACGTTACACTCCTCCCTCATGACTATGGGGGGAATGCCTTTCGCTTCTTCCGACGAGAACGAGGACAACAATGAAAACCCGACACACAGGCAGCTGTTGCAGAATGAGGACTGTCTCCATCTCGGCGTCTCTTCCTTCGTCGTTCTCTCTCGCAGTGTCAACGAGGCATTCTCGAATGTGATGTTCCCCTCGGAAGTGAATGGCCTTCCGACCATTGCGCCTTTGTCCGCTAGGTTCTAGAACGTTTCTCTAAATTCCCCTTGTTTCGATGATACGAATATAATTTTATCATCTGAATTTTTGTTTGAAACTTTGATCGGTTAAAACAAGCAATCTTTGACTTTTAGAAAATTGAAGCTTTTGAAAGAAAAATAATTCGGACAATTTCGATCATATTCTTTAAAATGAATTACCACTCTCTTCCTCAGAAGCAATGCTTCGCTCAGCCGTGGTCCTTCTTCTTCTCGTGGTCGTCCCTTTATCGGGATTGGAACTGACGTTTCGAGTGACGGGAGCCGTGAAGTGCACTCTAAGGACCAGGAATTGGATAAATATCACGCTCATGGAGGTCTGTCACGTGCCCTTCCCCAGAAGGTCCCCTCAGGACGATCACGAGAGCAACGATCCCGTCATTGACAAGAGAGACTACTTGATGGACTGGTTGGCGACCTCCTTGGTCCCGTGATCATTTCCTCCTCAGGTTCATGTCCGGTCGTCTGAGCCTCGGAGGAAAAATGAGTGATGGACTCTTCCATACGCATGTGGAACCTTACCTCATCGTCAGCACAAACTGCACTGAAGATGGAACTGTCATCCAGGTGGTTGAACTATGGATCGTTTATACAACAGAACATACTTGAGAAATGCCTTGGCCTCCCCGAAGTCACGGAGAATTCATCTATCGAGATCGGCCTGCTGAGTGTTCCCTCTTTCAAGCCTCTTCAAGCCTTCGATTGCGACCGATTCTTCGAGATTAAGAATATTACATTGAAGCGCTAAATCCTTTACTGTAATTCTGCTCATTACACTTGTCAAACTTCCGGATAATACGTTTATTAGCAGCTATATTTGGTCAGAAGCGAGTAATAAATAACGCAAAGCTGATTGATCCAAGGCCCTCCCTTTGATACATTACACAGCGAACGGAGATATCTAAAGGCAAATGCATGAAGCTGGGGATGGGGGGATGTGGGAATTTTCTTCACTTTGCTACGTTGCCAGAAAGGGAGGTGCAAGGCGGATCTCTCCGTTAAATCTCTCTCCCTCCGCCGAGCACCGGTGATGACAGTGAAAAGGTGCTCGAAAAGGAATCGAATGGAAAGGAGAAGGGGAGGACTCGTAACTGCTCGGAAGAGGACCTAGTTTAAAAGGTGTGAAAGAAGAAGGACGTGCGAATGGCCCGAGCAATCTGTACCTACAGTTCAAGAATAAGTTGAATGCTAAAGCAGCGCGGTGGGTGGGAGGGACAGGTAGGTCTGGGAATACAAGTCGAGAGGACTAGAGTGCTGCGAATCGCATCGCGTAATACCTATCTACCGTGTATTGAAAAGTGTGTGAACCTAAGGGGGAAGCAGGGAACGGGGAGTGGAGGGACACCGGGAAGGGGAGGACAACGGGGGGGAGAAGGATTCACGCGGGAAGAAGGACACTCGGACACGACACGAAGGACACTCAGAGCAAGACAATGCAACACCATGCAACGACAGCTGTACAAGATTAATAGACAATTTGCACATCGCTATAGCAATTTTAAACGCATCCTGAAGAATCCACTGAAATGAACTGATTGCGAGAATCGGATTAGAAGAATAGATACGAGAAGCCAGTAGGGAAGAAGAGGGAATGGCCTGGTGAATTGATTCCTTGTACAGACCATGCTATTGCAAAGGTTAGAAAACAACGAGAACGAATGAACAGGTTTGACATTGTGAACAGTTTTGAGGTGCGGTAGAAGCTAAAGTCTTTAGCGGGCAACATGTTGAGGTTTGGAGGGCAAAATCGCAAGAAGTGGAAGACATTTGGTTTCACATTGACTGAAGCGCGATGTAAGCAACAAATAGTCATACATATAAAAAGTATTGGCACGTGTATCAGAGAATAAATGGGAATCTTTTGATTTCCAGCACATTGTGAACACATGATACAGGGTATCACGTTCGAAGAGCTTAGAGTATTCGTTTCACGTAGAAACAGTCTTGAGCAGTCCTGAAGATCCCTCTGTAATGAAAGTATAGTTTATGAGTTGAAGCGTAAGAATGACGAACCAGTGATTTCCTTGTGACTGCGCGTGCTCATGATCTTCTGACGAACTTCGCGTATTTTCATCTTCAGGGACTGTTTATCGGGGAAGAGCTCGCGGTGAATCTCGTGGAATCGATTGATCTCCATTGCTGAATGCAATTATTTGCTCATGAATAAATGGACGAGGTTACCTGGAGGGAACATTCCCTGGTTCTCCAAGAATCCTCTGACCAGGAGTCTCTTCTTTTCCAGTTGCCTCCTGCCCGAGAGTCCCTTGTCCAGCATCCGATCCGAGTACGGGTGAGAGGAACGATTCATCTTCTGAATCGACTTTGCATGTAGATCGAATGGATCAGGTAACCTGTTCGGGGAAGGAATTCGGGAAGAAGAAGTTGCTGGAAGTGGGAATGGCGGAAGCCGGAGTAAGGGAAGGGGATCCATCAGCCAGTGTCAGTTGGATGAGCGGAGTCGTGGGCACGGAAAGGCTCTCCACCCTCAGGGGCGGTGGCGAGAACTGCGGCAGCTTGGAGAGACGTCGGATGATTTCGTCGTTGTCAATGAGGTTGGGGATGGTATCCTCCTCCACTAGCTTGCCATCCCTTTCCTCCTCCTTCACTTCCTCCCCCAGCGTCTTCCTTCTTGCCAGTCCCCTCTGTGCAGGTGTTGGCTGGAGTACGAACTCCCTGTAAAGAGGCAGTGGCTGACTATCGATACAAATGCCAACATCTTAGGCTCCTTGTCATGAACTCGATGCGATACATTAGTGAAGGCGCTCTTTCCCTCCTCGCCGAGGAAGTACTTTGACTGCAGGTTGATATCTTAGAGACCAGGGACAATGGTGATCACCTCGGGTACAGGACTCTGAAGGTGAGGAGAGGACACGAAGACAGGCGAAAGGGCGGCCGGCGTCTCGCTGACAGTCGAGCACGGGGTGGGGTAGAGACTGGAAAGGACGCCTATAGAGGAAGGACATGCGGTGCACCTGAGAGTGGGAGTGCAGGGAGCGATGAGCGTCGACAAGGGGTAGGTGGGGGAGAGAAGATAAGACGCTGACATCGGAGTGGAGGGAAGATTCAGCGACTCCAGCTGCAAAGAACACTGGGTTAGAATAGGAGTTGGATGGATGTTGATTAGCGGGGGTACACACCAGGGTATTAGACAATGTGGATGCGGCTGCGGGGAAGCTGAAGAAGTCGAGTCCCGGGGACGAGGGGAGAGGGGATATGGACATGATGGAGGAGAACGGTGAGAAGGGCGAGAAGGCACTCGGTGAGAGCAGCTAGAAGACGACGTTAGACCTACTCCCATGGACAGACGAGGAGGGTCCTTACCGAGTATGCCTGCTGGCGATGACCCATTTCCTTGGGAATGTCGATGGGAGGGCTGATCACAGAGGGAGGACGGTGGGATGAGGCCCTCTTGGATTCCGTTGCCTTTCGAGCCATCTGAAAAGAATGACTGTTTTCCTCGACATTGTCCAGTTATACCGCAGCGGAAGTGTTGTTCTTGTTCTTCTCCTTCTCATCGCTCTTTCCGGTCCATCGAAAGGTGGGATTGGCCAGAGTGTGGGCCACTTTGAGCTCCTCCGCCAAAGTGCGATAGTCGAGTTTGGACTGAACATGAGCATATCATAGATGGGAGAGAGGATGAACTACCTCATCTGGGATGGTGTACCACCAGTCACCGAGGATCTTGGACACTGTTCTGTTATCGCTCCCTGGATATCGTGTCTGGACGACGCTACGATGTCTCTTCGAGAACAGCATGAATGCATTCATCGGACGGCGCACGCGCTCCTGCAGCTGCACTCTTTTCGTCTGATAAACATGCGCATACCTGGTGCTCCTTCCTCTTCTCTGCTTCGGTCTTCACGCGAGTGGGACCTGTATCCACGTGGAGTGGTGCCACTGGAGAAATTAAACTTGGACTGTGTATCGCCTAACTACAGTACCTTTGTGTTGTCCGTTGTTTCCCGGATTCCCATTGGGCGGCGGCTCGTCTCCCTTTCCCCCAGTTCCCCTCTCCTGGGCCTTTCCGTCAGGAGCCCCGCCGCCTCCGTAGTATCGGGAGAATCCTCCATTCCCTCCAGCGCCCTTGTCCTCGTCGTCGGAGTCTCCCATCTTTCGACAGGTGTCTGGAGGCTAATGGTAGAGAGTGTAAAGGGCGGAAGGATACCCGAGAGAGTTCCCTTGCTGTCCTCGTCCTCCTCCTCTTCCTCTTCGATGTCCTTGTCGCTCTTCATTTCATCGTCATCCTCTGCCACTCTGCCGCCGTTGTTGTTTGGAGCGGCGTCCATCTGGAACAGAGTACTACTAAGTAAGCAGTGATGCGATATGCTGGGGTGGGACAGTTCAAGGACGAGGGGAGGGATGACTGTACTCGTAGCAGCTGTGGAGGGTGGATGGAGGAGGCGGCGTTGGCTGCCGCGATGATGCTACTCAGAGCATTTTGGAGATTCGCTGAATGATATCCCATTCTCGGGTGATGTGATAGAGAGATATTTCCTAGGATCTCTGTCTGTTTCACTACACACACCCTCGCTTTCTGTTGGTAACCATGCATGCGAATGCTTTTTGAATCAACTGTTTCCCGGAAGATGAAATCATCGTTTTCTCTCGCACCGTTGGATACGATGGGAGAGGAGGACAGGGCGAGTTGGGGAGCCTGATTGTGGAGGTGTTGCAGACTGAGGAGTCTCTGTAGATGGGCGTTTTGTGTGAGGGTGGCGATGGTGCGGGCGGTCTCCTCGGGGGTGGCAGTCACTCCCCCCAGCAGGGCAGTCCCATTCGATGCCGTCGCTGCTGAGAGTGCCTGCAGACGACAACAATCTTACCAGACCGCGCAGATCAACAACTCGGCTCTGAGTCATGGGAAGGGAGGGAACTGTACCTGCTGAGCGACGGCAGCTGCCAATTGGTGATGTTGATGGACGAAGGGAAGGAGAGGGTGAGTGGTTGTGAGCGGAGTCGGAGGAGCCGTCGATGCCTGAAAATATTCCCATGAGTACAGTACGCACTTGATAACTCCACACATTGCTTTTGTTTTGATAAAACGACTGATGCCCAAAGGCGTATGGTGTTCAATATTGCGCTGTTACCTGGTGTTGCTGTGCCTGTTGCTGCTGCAGATGCTGGAGGAATGGGAGCTGGAGCATCTGTAATGAGTGGCCCGGTGCTGTGTGGGCAGGGGAAGGGATAGAATGGCAGGAGACTTGAAATGGCTACACTCGCGTGGCGGAGGGCGGGCCAAAGAGTGTTCAGGCTCCCGGAGTGCACAGGCAACTAGTGCGTTCCCGAGAAAATAAATGTGTAATTTGATGCGGACGAGCGCGGATATCGGGGGTGTAAGCGACGTAAATGTCGTGCATAAAATGCGTAATGCAACAGCGCGTGGGTGTTCGAGGGGGTAGTTCAAGAACTTTGCTATGGCTGGCAGATTCTCGGTATGTAATGGGAATGAGCTTCCAATCGGCCATTGCCGATCTTTTAGCGCCCTCCCCCACGACAGACATGCCTCACTCCACTCTCACAACACAACTCCCGTTCGATTCCCATGGACTCGATTTTCTCGGAAACATGCCAAAAGTCGAGCTCGAAAAATAGATCTCGGATCAGTGCGACAAACATGTTCTTTCAGTGGGAACGAATGGATGGTGGGAAACTGACAGGAGGGGCATTCGGAGTGATTCCGTCCATGGAGATGTGGCGAGTTGGCTGAAGGGCCGATGCAGAAGGGGCGAGTTGCTTGGCCAGGAGGGCGTTGGTCGTCAGCTGCGCGAAGGTCGCGGGAGCCGATTGAGGGACGTCCCGGAAGAGAGAAGTACCTGCAAGTAGAAGATAAGCCTGTGCCAGTGGCCCTCTGCATACCTGAGACGGTGGCAGACTGAAGTCGGGCGATGGTGTTTCCGATCCTGGCGGCCTCCTCAGACCTCCTTCCCTCTGCCTCGTCCGACCACTCCATGCTCTGGCTGCTTCCGAGTCCTGAGGTATTACTGTATGTACCATGAGACAGAGGAGGAATACCCGAAGGGGATCCACTCTGCGCCAGGGAGGACTTGGCAGTCTTGGAAAGGTGGCGGGAGCAGAAGCCTCGTCTCTGGGACTCCTGCAGAAAGGGTTCTAAGACTCCTTCACAAAATACCAATATCGCTGCCCCCGAGAACGAAGCAAAGAAAGGCCATCGACGCTTATGAGGCGTATTTACCCAAGACAAATACAATACGCGCAACAAATTGCAATACATCGATGCTGCGCAGAGCTGCGCAATAAGAAGGTTTCGGAGTGTTTCGGAAAAGTGGCGTTGAGGAAGGGAAGGGGCTGAACGGCCGATCTCTCAAATTCAGGCGCAAGGGCGAGATTCAGGTTTCGCGTCCTCGAGATAATGCATTCCCTGTGTGGGAAGTGGGAGTGCTATCCGCCACGATGATTCCATCATTGCTGAGAGGGGCGGAGTCGACGCCCCCGGAAGGGGAGGAACGGTAGCTCCTCCCTCTCCCCTCCCTACGACAGTGCGCCAAATACCACACGAATAAGGGGAGATGAATGGGGAGACGGCATTTGGGATGGTGTTGAGGCACGGCGCCTAAATGGAAGGAGCTCCCCTCAACAGGGAAGACGCATATGAGTAATAGATGGTAGCAGCAATGGAACGGAGGTGTGGGTGGAGGGAAAGGGTGCGATGGGGCGAAGCGTCGAGGGATCGGAAGGGATCCAATTTAAGCGGGTACATGCAACTCATTCGAGCTGTGTTCAGACACGATCAGCCACCCCGATTATTGTGGTCGATGAGCGATCACTTAAGCTGATTCCGTTGTGTACACTCTCGTAAAGGGGACTGCCTCGAATGCCCCAAGGTGCTTCTGAGACGTTTAGAACAGCATGTGCATATCATCCCCACCAAGCGACGGTCAAAGGGATTAACACGAGTACATGATGACTGCGCATTGTGAAGTGTTTTCATCACACCATTCTTGGAATCACCCCGTGTTTTGCATCTGCGCCATTAGTGCGCTGATCGACGAAGACTACAGTACTCGAAGAGGGCAGGTAAGGACAAACCTTCTGGCATCCGACAGTGCTGCAGAGTCTGCGCCACTGCTTCCCATTGTATTTCTTCCGAATCCCGTTTTGATTGTACACGATCTCTCCCTTTTGATGTTTCTACAATAAGAAAATTTTAGATGATTTCCATTGGTCCCTCACGCCTTGATAATTATCCTTAGTATTAATCTCTCTCCCCATCCATCCATTTATCTAATCCCTTCCCAGACACTACTGAAGTGTTTTAATGAGAGTAGTCGCCCGAAATAGACACCCAGTCCTAGCGTCTGATAATTTTCTGATTTCATTAATGGTGTGGAAAAGGGAGTACATGAGCTGGAGGAGTGGCGTCATCCTCGAGTGGTGGAATGTCCATGCTGAGGGAAGACCCCGCCACCATAGGACGAATCGCAAGAGACGCAGGCACTTGAAGACTGCTGCTGAACCTTCATCTTGTCTTTCACTACTGTAGCCACTTACATCACGTTTAAAATAGTAATAAAGGAAGGATCGTCGGTAGTCCACTGTACAAGGTACCTTGGATCAGAGGTATGGGAGGGAGTGACGACTGGAGTCATACGGGGTAGATGGAAGTGGGCCGAGGTCGAAGGTATATCAGTGGCCTGAAGTGTACTTTCTGGGCGGGCAGTCTCGGGGAGACCACACAAAGCCTCTTCCTTTGTTGCCTGACGCCAGCTAAATCCCTCTATGAATAGCGGCGAGATCAGTGAGGGTCATGTGCAGCGTGTGAAAACAACCCTCAGCTGACAATGACTCAGTACACTGGACTCCATGGATGATCGCGGAAGTGTACGTGGTAATTGACACATCATCTCTGTGTTTTGATCTTTGATAATCGGAATCTGTCGCTTTTTAATGAGTCAAGTTTTTGAAAACTGTACAGACTTTTCGGAAAAGAGTTTTTCCTCCTAAAATAAATTTTGAGGCTAATTCAGTAGAAGAAGGACTATTAAAAGGCTTTCATTTGTCACCAAGGCTACAATTATTCCCAGGAGAATCTGCAAATACGCAGAGCCGAGCATACTTGCAGTCTGATTGGTGCACGTACAAGACTTTGCTTTTACACAACATCACTTTTCTGCTTAGGAAAGGGGAGCAGAGACAGCTAATAAGTGCTACAGCAAGAGCGAGAAAAGTAAGAAAAAAGGTTGTGGTGATACCATACCTGGCGCATTTCCCTCTGGTCTTCATTGGAGTCGACGCTTCCTTCCGGACTGCTCTTCTTGGACGTCACCGCACCAGCAGGGCTGAACCAAGATATCGAACGAACTCAGGAAGGCTCTCACTCTTGTTGTGGCATCGGTGGGGCTGGGACGATCGGCTGCTGTAGGTTAGCCTGTTGCTGCCTAAGTGCAAGCAAGTACTGTAGATGAGCTGGTGCCAGTCGTCCTTCACCTGGAGGGAGGATTTCTACGAGTCAATCTCTCTGGACTCACCGACGGCGGCCGTGAGGGAGTGGAGGAACGAGCTGGCGGCAGTATGAGGAGCTACCACTGCAGGTCGAAGGGATCCGGATGAGCTCTCCGATGGAACTTCCATCCTGCAGAAGTCGTTAGTTTTTAGCAGGTCGCCTGGCGAATGGCAAAGACCCTAGCCCTCCCTATCAGTCCCACTAATCGTCTCCAGATCTTGGCCTGTGGTGGGCGGAGTCTTATAAGGAAGCGTTCTTGCATCCCTTCTAAGTAGCGTTGCATAGTGTGCAGTGAGTGCTCATTATCGACCTCCCCCACATTCGTCCATCTGAAGTCCACCCTTCAAGTGCAACGATGCCCTTTGGCGAATGAGCCCAGATATCTCCAGGTCTTTTCTCCGTACCTCCCCGTGTCAACCTTTCATTAAAAGTTCAACCTCATGCGCCCATCCCCGTTACTTTGGTCACTAAGGGAGATCAGGCATATTTACGTTCTCCCGAACATCCGTTCTATGCGGAATGGACTTCTGAGTATTCATAACAACGTGTTATGTCACGCTGCTCCACACATCTGCACTATGTGTTGAGTAGCTGAACATCATAAGAGGACAGTGACATACTGAGCATGTCGAAGGGCTTCTTCGTGCCACGGTGGGCGAAGGAGGCGAATGGCCGCACGGGGAACCCATCGACACTCGGACTGCGAAGGGACGTACACCTGGATTATTGACGTGATCGGGGGAATAAAAGTTAACTGGCCTGGAACCGCGGGACGCTCTCGTTGATGGAGACGATCGTCGCTTCCCGATACTCCGTCGTTCCTTCTAATCGCAGTTGACAGCACACTTGCATGCTCCGTCGCAACTGCGTACAAGTTTTAGTCAGATATCTTTTTAACTCCAACCTCTGTCGAACTGGGCGGTTGATCCCCGATGATGGTTCTGAAGGCGGGATCGCCCAGGACATCGTCGAAGCGGATCTCCTCTCCACTCTCCATCTGACATGATGATCTCATTGTCTTCACTCGAAGAGGGGTTCAGACCTGGATGGACATGCACCTCCCTTCCTCAACATCGCAGACGTGGCCGGGGAGGAAGAGAGGGGACTCCTCCTCCCTCACCAACACCCGCGCCCCTCTCCAATCACTCAGGTCGACTCCATTACTGCTGCTCGGCTCCCCTGCACAAATTGGTTTACGGTACGCCCGTCCGCCCATTCACCTCTACATTCCCCCATCTCCCCAGTTAACGGTTGTCGCATTGAAGTCGTCGGCTCATTGTTAGAAGATCTATCGGCTTGCGTGATCGGTAACCGAAGATCTCCCTGAGTACGTTATTGGATGATGGTGACTACTGTAGGATACGGTACCGTTAGTAGTGGATGTGTGAGCATACTGGCGGGTGACAGGGGAGGGAACCGGAAGGCTGAATGACTCGCCGTGCGGGAAAAGGCAGACAGGACTCCGCCCGAGAGTGGACTGGTGTCCTCACCTGAAATGAGTGTCTGGATGAGAGGGGAGGGATGAGTTACGGGAGGTGGAGGGGCGGGGATCATCTATAGGGCGGGCGGGGACGGGACCTTCGGTCGACGGAGGACTGTGCTGCGGCTCCTGCAAACTCCACTCTCGTTGCATACTCCAGTCCGTCCACTCTAGTTGCCGGCCAGCATACAACATCAAAAAGAGGCTTCCGGCTACTCGCGTTGCGTGATGTTTGCAGTTTGGAGACGTCCTTTCGTACTAATGACAAACAGACCTTTGTATAGTCCTCTTCCATGTAATCCGAGCAACTCCTCCACTCCAATCGGTAGAATTTTCCTGAAATCACGACTGAATTTCTCTTTTCCCATATCCACAACGTCCCATTCTGAATGGTAGCAGTTTTTGAACAATACACCCTGTGCAAATCCCATTCAATCTGCGTGTGCTGCGGTGCGTCGTTTGAATGACTTACTGGAGAATCGTCTCGGTCTGAACTCGGCATGAGGTTGACTATGGGGAGACTGGGAGTAGGCAGCAGTGGTTACAATGCGGAGTGAGCATCGAATGCCGAGCAGCGCTGGAACATCTGAGGGCGAGGACGAGGGGAAGATCCGAGGGAGAGAGGAAAGCCTGCAAGGAACAGCGAAGATGAGACAATGACACGCCCTTCGCACGCCACGCACGGACAAACAAGCAGCGAAAGTCGCGCAGCCCCGCCACCACCCAATCAGGTAAGGGAGCCAACCATGAAGATCAACTGTCGATAGAGACATACATCTCGACCCCCGTCTGCACTAGAGTCAGACATATCATTCATACTAGACGTATAGGAGCAGTTTCAAACATCACTATTTGATCAGATGGGAATTTTCAAGTTTTTATAAAACAGGAGATGTACTTGAGAGTCAGCAAGTAGTGATTGCGACCTCCAACGTGGACTGAAAAACAATGCATAGTGGATTAGGCGACATAGCGAAGAGTGCAATTATAGAAAGAAGCGCAAGAGAACCGTAAAAGAGGGCGGAGGGGGGAGTGGAGTGGGAGATGAGTAGCAGTGATCCCCGAGGGGGGAAGAATGAAACACCATTGTCCGCCCTCTCTTGGCAACCGCAGTGCACGAGTGTTCGCAAATCCTCGCACTCGTTCCTCCTCTGGCCGTTGAACCGTTCTTTCACGAGGGGAGAATCCCAATCATGAATCCCATTCAACGGGATCAGCCCTCCCTACTACGCCGTCCCCTCCCTCATAGTGCATCCCCTCCTCCCCCCTCCCAGTCCAGTCACCGCATGTTCGTTCGTTCTACGCTAATCGAATAGCCCCGTGCCCTTCCTTCCAGAGGCAGAGGAGGAGCGATTGTTCCTCCGGAGGGCAGATGCTACCCGGGACGAGGGCCGAGAGGGTAGGAAACTTAGTTGAAGCCTCCCCCCGAGACTCTGAGTCGAACTTTCGCTCTGCCCGCAACACCATTCTACGCTACTCCATCATGCAATCCCGAGGGGCGTTCAGACTTTTTTCCTGTCCTTCTGCCGACTGAGTTGCCGGGAGGACGGCGAGTATCGGAGCCATCTTCCGAGAGGAGACGAAGTGCGGAGTCACTCCAAAAGATCACCCACTGATAGAAGACGATGAAGAATCTGATAGGGCTACTCCAGGGGGCTGCGTCCCTTCCTGAAGGGGGCCACTGGGGGCCATCACTCCCCCCCTCCACAGCTCCCGTTCAATTTCCAAACACTTTGGTGACCGCGGCCGTCTCAAGTTGAGCCTATAAGGGTGTGTCCCGCTGTCCCTCCCCTCTTTCACTGCAAGCTGCGCTTGTCTAAAACCGTCCCCCTCGAGAAAGAACATCAGACTGTTACGGGTGGGTGTGCCAGTGCAATCATGAATGAATTGGGGGACGAAAACATGCGTGAGAGCGCCAGCGAACGGGTGGGCAGAGGAGTAAAAAATGATGAGAGGTGGGGTGGGGAGAGGAGGAGAGAAGCGTTCACCCGCCCTCGTGCCCCCCAAGAAAGTGAAAGGACTACGCACAGATAAAGAAGCAACAAATACATGGGAGGGGCAGGATCTGATTAGAGAGAATGATCTCGACGAGTGGGTGGAGAAGAGGAGGGAGAAGGGAATGAACGGCTTCCCGATACGGTATACTCACGGGTGGAAGCGAAGGCGGCAAAAGGTCACCCCTTAATTCTGGAAGGTGAATCAGCGTCGGCTGGGAGCTCATGGAGGACGAAATGAGCATGCTATCGCGGTGACGAAGAAGAGGCGGCGGTGCCCGTTACACCGGAGGCAGAAGCAGTAGAAAGAGACTATCAGGGGCAATCACGGGAGAGGGGAAAGAAGTGAGGGGAGAGGGGCCTCGGAGTAGAGACGAGGACTCACGCAAAAAGACACTGTTGCGAGCGATGCTGAGTGGCGCTTGCTCTGAAGAGTGGGCTCAATGAACTGGGAGGGGAGATCAGTGTAGTCCATGTGGGGGAGGGCAAGTACTTGAGGGACCGCCCCTCCTCCAATACTGCCATCGATTCCTCCTCAGCATCAATCATCCAGGCATGAGGCGTGCAGTGCAACTCCGTTCTCCCTCCCCATGGGCCCCGCGACGTGGCACCGTATCAGATGACCTTTACGGGAGATGCCCATTCCTGTCTACTGTACTCTCGTGCAGGGAGGAGTGATAGGAGCTGATGGGTGGAGCGAGTGCATGGGAGGGGGAGGCTCCCTCCCCCATGCCCGATATACTCACGAGGGACTCCGATCAGTGTAAACAGGGACAGAGAAACTGCGTGGAAGCGGATGCGGCGTGAAGTGAGACAGAGGCCGAGCTGCCGCTCTCCGTTCATCCACTACTATGGCGTGCGTGAAACACTCCTCGGGCAGTGAATGGAACACGCGAGAGAACGGAGGCATCGGCTATACGAGGACCTCCTCCCACAACGAGTCCAGGAAGGAAATTCGAGGACGCGAGTACACTTTTGGATGGAACGCGAGCCACGAGGCGAGGGATGATGATGAGGTCTCCTGATACTCTCCCCATGACAAGACTCCATTCTCAAGTGGCTGCCAATGTGATCAAGACACGTACCGGAATGAGGAGGAAACGGGGGGAACGGGGATTCGAAGGAGTGGATAAAGAGACGTCGGGGATAAATCTCAAGGGAGCAGTCAGTGGGCGAGGAGAGTACGATGAACTGGAGAAGATTCAGATGAGCGGAGAGGCGACGGGGAAACCCGAGGAGAGAACAGAGGGAGAACAATTAGAGTAGAGCGACGAGAATGAACACATTGTACTCCCTGCAGAGAAAGAGGCGCTCGACCGAATCGGGTAGATCAAGGGCAGGTCCTCGTCACACCTCGATGCCTACCATCTTCTGACCTTTACACCGAGTACTCTCCAGCCACGTAGTCCTTCTTGCTATCCTCTATTGACTCCAGCAACAAAAGCCCCATGTCAGGCCCCGTTCCGCATTAACGCCACTCTGCGTAAGGACCAGTCGTTTTCTTCCACGCATCGCGGTTACAAGGTCTCGTGTGTAGGGCGTTCACGTCGACATTCCTCTGCAACAAATAGTGGTGGCCCTATTGAAAGAGGCCATTCCTCTCCATGCCCTTTCCTTCGACGACGACTGCCAGACGAGAGGAGGAGGGTATTGAATTTCACGTTCGATCAGAGAAGTCAGCGACTACAAGGAGGGCGGGAACGGAAGTTCCCCCGAGGGGAGGGCAACTCTTCTGGAGAGTAGTAGTGGAGAGAGGAGGAGAGGGCAGGTCAAAAACTACTGCTCCCTTCGAGCTGACTCGAGGATTGATCGGCACGTCTGAGCAGCAGCTGGCAGAGCATGTTGCCAATCGACATGAGATCAAAGCGGAGAAACGGAAGAGACAAGACAAGAAGGGCCCCTCGTGGCCTCATCTATGGCATTCGTTACCGTAACCTCCTCTTCCAGTTAGTTACCTTTCCAACTCGCAGATGTCGATCATAAAATGTCTCAGATGTCGACGATCAGATGTCGATCAGAAACCTTATACGGTCTCTCACCTGGTTTTTGCCATTCTAAGATAGAGATGGAAGAAAGAGTGAGAAGGGTTCAAAAAAGGTTCCCTGGTGTTGGTGAGGGAGGTGTTGAATTGCGAGGAGGAGAGAGGACGCATGGTACAGATAGGGCACCACATTCACTTTTGGGGGAGAGGTTATTTGCACTGTGTGAGGAGTGTGGAACGAGGCACGAATGCGCCCCTGAACCTCCTCCCCTGAATGGATCAAGCGCGTTTCCATCATTGTTGCGTGGCCGAGAACAAGACTGTTCTCTCGGCGGTGAAAGAAAGAGAGCAAATGGGTGGTGTGAATTGGCGATTGTGTAGCAACCTCCCCTCGGGAACCGCCGCCCACTCCAATCTCTAGTCTTAACCCCCTCTAGGTGGACTGCCCTCCTTCAAAAATGACTACTGCCAAAGGGCAGCGTACGAGGAGGAACGGGGAGCGCCCCTTACCCAGTCACGGCGGAACCGAATTCTGGCACAATGGGCTGCACGAAACGAGGCTCCTCGAAAGGAGGCAGAGGAAGAGGAGGTCGACCTCAGGACAATGAGGACATGACGCTTTGTTTGTATTTTGGAACGCTTGGGGATAATCCAGTTAAGCGAGAAGGGGAACAAAACGACTGGGAATCCACGAAAGCTCTCGGAACATCAATTGCCCTCATTCAATCTGTCCAGCGTGCATGCATGTGTATGCCGAGCGGAGCGACGCTGTAGGCAAAGTTCACGGCGTGTCCCCTTCCCCTTCTACCGTATCCCCCTTTCCCCTTCTTCCCCCTTCAAAGGCCGCCCATTTCTATCACAAGACAGGGAACCACTCAAAGGAAGGTTAGAGAATGAGACTGTAGAGTGCTGATAACCATGCGTGTTGTTAGAGGAACTGCGAATTTGGGCGCGGTCGGCGGGAGAAGAGGGGGAAAGGAGGCACCCCGTACAACAATTCATTGTAGTTCATGAACCGTGCGTCTCGCTCGTGCGATGGAAGGTGTGTATACAGGGAGGGGAGGGAAAGAGCCCCGAATAACGAACGAGAGGCTAGCACGAGGAGTTCCGGCCGTAGTAGAAAGTGCAGATGGGGGGAGAATGCTACTGGGCCTGCGGGGTCAGAGGGTGAGTAGGCAGAGAAGGAAGGGCGACGCCCTGACTCACACTGCAGAAGAGACACGAGGACACTGGAGAACACGACTCTGCAGAGTCCTCTCCCCGTCCAGGCGTTCTTCCCCTTCCAGAAGAGGACTACGAATGGCCTCGAGAGGGGCGAAAGTGCGTGGCCCCCACCCCTATGAATAGCTGATTACGCTGAAGAGACATGGGGCCACGACTTGATTCCAGATGCCCTCCGCACCCAACTTTCGACCTACTTGGCCGCAGAGTACGACGGATAATGAGCAGAGTTACGATCGCCCTCTGGAGGCCTCATTCGGCAGCAGAGGGCAAGTTACTCGGTAGATCGAGATATTCCATTCGTTCCTCTGGCTGATGAGGAATGGGAAATAAGAGTGGAGGGGGGCGTGGGCAGAGTGATCTCCCCCTCCTCCTCCTCCGGGAGACAGTGGGGGGTATCGTTGTACGCACGACGAATGGTACGGGAGGGAGAAGACGAGGAATGTTGCGGGAGAAGCGGATAAACGGTTTAGTTTTCCAGGAGTGGTGGGGGTGTCCTCTCTCGCTCCTTTCTCTTCCCCCGTGGAATCGTGCATGCGAACGCCTGCCCTCCCGTGCACAGCAAACACGAGGAGTCTCGTGCCTTCCCCGATCACTCCCCTCCTCTCCCCTACGACACTCGTAGTAATCCTGGTGCCAAATCAAACTGAACCCATGGTCACATTCTTTTTGCTCCTGTCTCCTTCTCCGGGAGTAAACGAAGTCAATCTCAGTATGAGTGATTGGATGGGCCTGCGACTCCGGGCAAGGAACTCCTCGCCCTTTGCCCTTTGGAGGCCCTCGCCCCGTTCAATGTACTATTCCGCGTCGCCTGCAACTGGGAGCGTAATTGTGTCTCCTCCGGAAGCCGGGGGTCCTTTCTGGGGGACGTCGAGGGGGTGCAGATGAGAGTTGCCCCCCCCCCGATGACTGGGAGAGTGATAGAGTCCGTCCTCGTCCTATCTATGTCTCTGGGGGGGAACGCCGCAATTGCTGCCGCCGGGGAGTACACGCCCTAAGCCCCGGGTGCGACACGCCACCTTCTAAGCCCACCCCCCTTCTCTTCCTCCCCCAAAGGACACCAGTCCGAAACGGCGTAATTTATGTTCCAAGACGGCGAGGAGGATGAACGCCCTAGACGGCGAGGAGGATGAACGAACTCCCATTTCCAAACTACCAGTGTCGACGGCCGACGTCACGCACTTGTATCAAGCGAAGTCTATTTTGATCTTGAATCAGAGGAAGACAGACGAGGGATGAATGCATTGTCCTCTAGCACTTCCTGCGCACGTAAGCTACACAATGCGTCAGCGAGATCGACGATCCCGGTGGCCCATTTGTGATTCGAATGGTCATAACAGAAGTCACCCTTCCGAGAATTATTAGCGTCACCACTACGACTCTAGACTGAATTCTCTCGGTCTAGTTGTGATCAAGACCACCGGGGGACAATGCATCTCCCTTAACCAAATATGTCTGCCGTCAAGCTGTTCATGGCCGAAGGATCGTCTCAGGTCTAATCATGCTCAGTCTAACTAAAATGCATCCAAATTCGAAGAATATGGGATTCAGAATGCGGAAGAAATGAACGGCATCTCCAGTGATCGCAAATACGACGACGCTAATGGCTTTCTTACTACTCGACATTAAGTCAAAACACGAGTGGAAGAAGAAGATTAAGCGGTAGCGGTTTGTAGGTGACGTCACGCCAACGTAAGCAAAGGGCACGACTTTGAGCCTATGACAAGAATAATAAAGAAATGTTGAACAGGAAGGGAAGATGCGGGGGTCACGCGCGGGCGCTTCGATCTGTCTCGACGAAAACGAAACGATAACACTCCAGCGGCATCTGCTGCTGTCAATCAGAGATACAAGTATGAGCGTGGTGCGTAGTGAAAAGTAAGGTGCTAGATTCTGATAAGGAGCGAGCTCATTCACGCAGGAAAAAGGTACCGAGAGCGCCTTACTCATTGTTTCCGCCTCAGCTCTTTATCGCCGTCGCCTCTGGCCTCCCTTTGTATACTGTCTCCAATGACTTTGACGCGTGTGGTCCGCAAAGGGCTCATTAAGTGTCTCCCGTCCACCGTTCCCTCTCCTCCCCGTACGCCCTTCTCCCCTCCTCCCCCCATTTCCCGATCTATTTGTTGAAACGTCACACGAAACGGTTCGGAGTACTGATGGAGTAGTTATCCCTCGCCCTCCCAAACACGTGGTAACACTCATTCAACGCCCTTTCTCACACCAGTCATATGCTCACCGAAATGGGCAGTACCACGCAACAAGGCTGACTAGAAAAAGCAGAGGAAAGAAGGCTGAGGGGGAGACCAAACTCATGAGTCGAGCACACAGTCTTATAGATCTCGTGACGGCTTGAAGAGGGGACTGCATGAAGTTCGCGAGTAAATTAGGAAATGGAGAGGAGAGTGAGAAGAGAGAGAGGGATGAGGCAGAGGAGGGATCGAACGGCAGCCACGAGGTCTGCAAGGCCACAGAAGTGGACGAGGAACGAGCGATGCACTGTTTGTGTGCTCCTTGAGAGTGCGTACTTGTACTCGCCCTTGATTGAGACGTCTGTTTCTGAGACCAGCCCGTTCCCCTCTCTTGACCTTGCAGCACCATAGCTGTAGACTCCAATGAAAATACAAAGCGATGAAGAGAAGAGGATGAAAGGGGAAGATTAGGAGGGTGAAACGGGGAGAACCATCTACCCCCAGGAGTAGACGTAGTCCCCAGCTGCTACAACACTCTGCCGTATCGGCCGTGAGTTCCGAGGAGAGTTCGGGGGATGGAGGGGAGGGGGACGTCTCTGACTCAGTTCCCAGCGTTCCTGTCTGTTTGACTGGTCGGGAAGAGGCTCAAACCGTCCAAGGGGAAACAGGAGAAGCCCGGAAGGGACGAAAGAGGGATCACTCAGAAAGGATCACGACGATCGAGGATGAGGAAGGTCATCGGAGGAGGCGCCGGCCCTTTGATGGGGCCTCTAATGAGTGCGCCAAAGTAGAGGGCGACCTTTCGAAACCTTCGGCATTCGACTCACGTTCAGTGTTGTAGATGCGTCGTGGGCACGGGACTCAGGGAGATAAGGCGGGGGAAAGAAACAGCTGGTGTGCTCATCCCCTCAGAGTCACTCGCTGATAAAGAGACCAGCCTAGTTTGGTTCTCTTCCGGGAATGGTCACAGCTCAGGAGTACAGTTATGGAGAGTTGTGGGGTGTCGCACCCGGATGAACTCCCCGACTAATCCCATCCCAAGCCCCCTCTCAGCACCGTTTTAATACTTTATTCTAATTGAGGCGGCAACGTGGTCGGCCCGTCTGCTGAGGATTCCCTCCACTGCGAGGCTTCGTCCCGTGACGCAAGCAGACGAGCCGGAAAGTTCGCGAGTCCCGCCGATTACTTCGTGGGGTACTGTAGTCTTTGGAGTTGGAGGCTTCTTGCGACAAGTGCAGAATCCACGTCTACCCATGTGCAGTCGGCCATCTGGAACAGGGCTCAACCACACATCACTGATTCCCCCTGTGAGAGATATGCTAACATTCCTGTATCTCCCGTGCAGGGGGAACAGCAGTAGAGATCCATCCCTCGAGGCGAGGTTACGCCATCCTGAGATCGTGAATGAGGGGGGATGGCATGAGTGCCTTCTTTCCAGTTTGGGGGACGGTGAAAAGATGAGATCCGAGGGAGTGAGAGGGAAGGGGGGATGGGTGGGGGGAGAAAGGGGTTCCTCCCCCTCCTCCTCCCATTCCCATCGCAGCCGAACCGGTCACTGCAATCGGCGGCTGCGTCAAGGCAGATGCTGCTGCTTCTGTTGCTGATTCTGGGGGTGGCGGAGGCCGAGCTGCAGGGGCAGAATGCACAGCTCCACTGGCTCGTCGGCAAGTGGAGGAGCGAGTTCTCCGGAAAGGTTCGGTTCACTTCCGCCTTTCCCTCTTTCCCTCATAACCTCTGACTGGGATGTTCCTCATTCCTATTCACTTGAGAGGTGTGGCACTTTTATGCTGGGTTTAACCGTAGATCGGGTGCATAGGGAACATCGTTTTGCAACGTAAACCAGGAACCTCCCTGTAAGAGAGGAGCTCTCATTTTATTCAGAAGAAGTACAATCACGTTCTTAGTGTGCAGACTGTTCATTTCGATCGAGTGGAATCGCGGAAGGAAGCAGACAAAGTGACATCCTTGAGGAGAGAGAATGAAGAGAAGAAGGACGAAGATATTGGGAGTGAATCGTTTCTAAGGACACACTTGTAGAGAAGAGAGCGCAGTTTGATAGGGAGAGCATGGATCAACTTTTGCGCGGCTACACAGGAGCTGGGATAGATGCTCTTGGGGAGGTCAGGAAACTTTTATTTTGTAGATCTTCTGGCCGACGGTGCCTACGATGACGTTCGGGGAGGAGCTCCACATCCTCGAGGCGCCTCAGGCCCGATCCGCTAGTCTGCAGTTCCTCAACTTCTCGTATGTCCCATTGATCATGTTGCTTCCCACCACCAATTAGCTTTTCTACCCCTAGACAGTTCTCAACTCGTTGTCAGTGTCACGGTGTAATGCAGCCAAGGAGAGCGATAAGCCAAACTGCGTAGCCTCGCGCAGCTATTGCGCTTGATCTCCAGTTCCACCCCTATTGCCAATGACACGCAAAACATGAACATTGAGAAATCAATAGACAACGTTGACGTCAGTTTTATTGTCGGTTTCAGTGCCCGAGCATGGTCTCACTCCACCAAGGACCACTTCCACGACGAGTGGGGATTCCTCACTGTCGACAACACCGGAAACGCCACCCTCATGACCGCGGGAAATAACGGTATTGTTTCCTTGCTGCATCTATTTTATCATCTCGAAAACGAAACCCTGTTGAGGGAATTGGTTCTTCCGGCTTCGAAATCAATTCGCTTGCAGGCTTCACGACGTACGAAGTAGGAAATGTGGATTCGAACAAACTCGTCCTGGTGCTCAAGGATATCGGGCGCATTTCCTTCTCCCGCGATCTACCCGTCGAAGACGTAAGTGTCTGAATCGCCGCCCAGACACAACATCGCTTATCATTCGTTGACGGAGCAATAATTGATCTGGAAATGACGCCCATCTTCTGATGATACAAGGACGACGTGCGAAACCCACCATGGCGATGAAAACGTCGTTTTGCACTTCGAACGCCCCTCATTATTGTCAAATGATATGGAACCGACGCTATCTCAATAATGGACTATTATTCCAGCTCCGTCGCACGTTCATTCGCCACGACGACAAGTTCCTCGAACAGGTGTTTTCCCTTCCCTTTCCCTTTATACCCTCCACCTCTCCAGGTCCTCGAAATGCGGACGGCAACTCATCCCAAGAGTGGCTACCTCGAACACACCCGAGTCATCTACACAAAGAAGAAGGAATAGACTACCTCCCCCACGGTTCTGCCACCGGTGACCGACAGCTTTTCATATTGACACATTCCACATCCGGCTAGCTTTCGCCCCTTTCTGATCTGTTCGAGAACCTTGGATCTGTTACGTGTACAATACTGTCATGAGCCCACTCTTCCCAAGATAAATTGACAACTTCTGCACTTTCCAGTGCTATCCGATACAATCAGATCCGATCTGATAAAAGTATCGGAGAAGTGCACAAACATGAACGCTGGAAACATAACGGAACAAACTTTCCAGCCGGCATTGATACGGAAACATGCAGCATTATAGAAAGTGATGGATGATAACGCTTTGAAAAAGGCCAAATTGTATTGGTTGACTCACTCCATCGCCCGCGGAGAGGGGTTTCCCATACCGATCAGCTTGTTTCCCCGATGCGGAGGTGCCATTACAGCAGTCGCCTCCTTCCCTCCCCTTCCCTCCCCTGTATAAGAATTCTCCGTGAACGATCGGACGCCGTTATCGCCTAACGATCATCTGCTATCTTCTGTTGATTCTTGGCTGAGGGAACGGCACAACACTCGCAGCCCCCGTTCGGTCTCCCCTCGGCCCTCGTTCTCCTCTGCCCTCCGGTATTCCGCGTGATTTCCATGTCATTATGTGTTAATCCGATACTTTTCTCGTGTTGTCAGTGTGGCGGTTGCAGAGCGAACCGCCATGACGGTTCCATACAATCGGAGTTATTCCTCGGTGACTGCACTATCTCTGGTGAAGATCCTGTTCCGATGGAGGGGATCCATCTGGAAGGTTCCCATCCCCTCCTACTGAACGCAAATTTTATTTTTTCTGATTTCAGGCGATATGGATGGAACTACTCGTGTGGATGATGTTTTACTATGCGCTGTATGGATTGTTAACTTGGTTGGGTAAATCGCAAGGAGAGTGAGTGATTTTTCGTACAGATATAATAATGTTTTAACAAACAGGCATCCTTCGGAATATCTGCAAGTATTCAAGCAGATTTGCAAGTACTGCAGCAGTTGCCTGACCCCCACTGCCCTAGTCATGCTGCTTTCCTTCTTCGTAACCAAGGCCTTCGACAGATGGCACGGCATTCTCCAGAGCCTCGGCCACATCGAGAGGTTTGATCACTCTAATCGGATTCCTTTCCTGGGTTCATCCTGGTTCCACGAAACCGTTTCGATGCTCTCTGGCCCTACCTTTGATCGGGTGGTGGACTCTCGTTCCTGACGTGGGGACACAATGGCTGATTCAGCCCTGCCCTCACCATCAATGGAATGGTGATAGGAACGGAGCAGGAGACGCGTCTGGGACGGAGAACACTCGTCCGCTATCTCTGCCTCGCCCAGGTTAGGACTGTTTGAGTACGACCCAGAGAACGTTCACAGGTACTCGTGTATAGGGATATTAGCCAGAGCGTGCGCATTCGCTTCCCCACCCTGGAAAGCATTCGGGATGCAGGTAATGAAGCCTCTGTCAGTGAAAATCCCATGCGTAGGATATCTCACTGACGACGAATGCCACATGCTTGGGAAGGAAAAGTTGGCCTACGAGAACTTCGTCATTCCCATTGTCTGGGCGCAAAATCTGATTCTGTCACTGAAATTAAAAGGCCAAATTACAAGTGAGCCAGCATACACGAATATTCTGATGGTACGATTTCATTAAATTCCTTCAACAATTCGTACTTTAGGAAGTTCGCAACTTCCGTACCAAACTGGAAACAGTGTTCAATTACGACTGCACCCCTGTGCCTATGGCTTATCCTCAGGTTCGAGGGAGAACGACGATTAATTTCCAACGAAACTTGCAGATCGTTTCCATCGCAACTCGTGGCTACTTTCTAATGACGGTTCTCGCGAATCTCTACGTGAGTCGGTATCGGAAAAGGCTGTCAACCCTCCTTTCAGTGGGATCACGGAGAAAAAGAGAAATTACAAATGCTTCTGCCTAACCCTTATTTCTTCTTTGGCCAGGGCTTCTTCTTCATGCTCTTTCTCGGATGGGTCAAGGTTGGGAAGTTATATCTTCTTGATGAACACATGAATGAAGATCGGTGAGACTTTACTGGATCCCCTGGGAGAGGACGACGACGACCTTGAGCTCAACCACGTTATAGACAGGAATATCGCTGTGAGCCCCGTTAAAATTAGAAATGGAGAGTCAGGAACTAGGTGGGAATGTCGATTGTGGACAACTTCGGCATCTGCCCTCCCATCGAGGCAGACACCTTCGATATGCACGGCCCCATGTACCCCGAGGACGCTACGGATCTCGGAGGAGACCACCATCGACTGAGGGGATCCGTCGTACACATGAAGTGAGGATGTCATTCCACCTCCCACATGAACACCACCACAGATTCGACGACCCCAAGCGCATGGTGGAAGTGTCGTCATCGAAAGCCGCGCCGCGAGCCTCCATTCGAAGAAGGAAGAGTGTCATGCAGAAGGTGCAGAAGTTCGGCGGCATCGTATCGAGGACTGTCTCAGTGTCGGATGCAGAGAACGGAAAAGGAGGTGGAGTAGGTACGAGTATTCACTGGATTGCGCAAATTTAGGACCACCGTCAACAGAATCCACGTCCGTTGAGAGCGCTTCACCTGAGAAAACGGATTCTCCTCTACCTTCCAGGACACGGTTGAAGACGTTTACAACCTTCATAAATACATTTTAGAAAAGTATCAGGATCCTCCATCCTCCGCCCGACCACACGCAGCACCAGGGATTCCTACACTAAGTTCTGAATCGGAGGATTCGTTGTTTGTGAAATATGATGCATTATTGCATCGCTGTTATGATACTTTACTTTGTTCTCGTTCTTGCAGAACGATTTTTTGGGTAGTTTTCGGTTGAACACGGTATTTTTACCATTCCCATTCATAGCTTCAGCATATCAAATCGGATAAACTCAGTGCTTTTCTTTTTTCGTCCTCTGCTGTCGTCAGCGCTCGGTGGAATTTTAATCAAAATGAGTGCCTCGAGAGATGCTTATCGGGATTCAGTTCCACTGACTCAGACCCGCGCCTTCGAATCTATACTGCAGTCGACTCAAAATGCTTCGCAATACTGCCGAACTCTACACAGAGCAAGGACGTTTCACGTATGGCCCCGATGGACTCAAGGTAAGGGCATAATTGGATACTATTCGAAGCCAGTTTATTTATAGGCTTGGAACAAATCCGACGATACGCTTCGATCCCATTTCTCCCACGATGACACTGAATTCTTCATGTGCTCCGAGATCTCCGGTTTGTTTTCTTCATGTGCTTGCAAGTATTTCATCGCAGGTGGTGGAAGCATCTCGCTGTGTGAGCTGGGAAGCAATGGATTCGTCGCCTTCAAGCCTGAAGGAGATGTCGTCAGGATGCAGTAACTGGCCCATTCCATTCATAAGCACTCCGTTTCAGTTCTCTGCTATTGTCTGATAGAGCACCCAAGAAGGTTCTTGTCTCGAAAGTCTTCGAGAGTCCACCATCGTTTCGTGTGCTGAAGCACTACCGTATACTAAGTGAGCTCGTACTGTAAGGAGGCATCATTCGGTTGTAGACCCTCCCCTCGACGACGAACCCCATGTACTGTACATAGCGATGCCGTCTGTACTTGATAAGACTGCGAAGGTCTGAACTCTCATATTCATTTACAATGATTTTGAGGATGTTATGGTGCTGTCCATTGAAATGTGTGTGAAGGCGGGAGAAGTGACGAGCTTCTCCAATTCTCTTCTCCCCATTTCTAACACTCCTCATCACTTCGAAACCCTCCACCGTTTCACCTGGCAATACGGTTCGGAGATTTTTATGGCAGAACTGGCAACAAGGTTTGTATTTTTGTAGTTTTCTTTCGAATATGTTTTGTATAGACCCGACGAGCTTCTTCTCCTGAGGCGTTGGAACAAAAATACACTCGAGGCGGGAGCGACGAATGTCCTTCAAGTCATCGACGAGACTGGCGGCAGAACCGTAAACGAGCCACTCGTTACGATAGTCGTAAGTGTTTTCAGCTCTCCAAGGTCCTCCATGGATTGCGGAAGTGTGAGGACGAGACGTCCGAGGTGGAGGAGTGTCTCAATTGCCATACGAACTTCATTAGTTCAGATGACACTGAAAGTCTTCCCGTACACGTGTTCGACGGAAATTCTTCGCGTTGTTCTGATGACTCCATCGACTGTTATTCTGGCCAAGATGCAATTGGAGTCCAAGACGGCCATGCTCACTGAGGTCTACTCATGTGAGGGACACCGCTCAGCAGTCGCTCGCGATAAGGTTCTCTGTCCTTTCAATCCGGAGAAGAATCCAAGTCCAGATCCTCCATCTCAAACCCATCGGAATCGAGCTTGTTGTTCCCCGATCCAGGAGAAGTCGGGATGCAGAATTCCGCGAGGCAATTACAAACTAACATTATTTCGAGGAATGTCCCTTTTAGCTCGGCAGCGGAAGATACATTCAGCCACAGATCTCTGTATCGTCGTTCTGCAATGATAAGGTTACATATGTTTTTCGACTACTAATCTTCGTAATCTGCAGACATCCGAGAGTGAAGGGGTATCGGATCTGTCCCTGGATGATGAAGAGCAAGATGAGAAAGAGGAGGAAAGTGTGAAGGAAGAAGAGGATCCCCCTACTCCTTCTGTTGCTGACTCCACAAAGCGCCCAACCTTCTACTAATACCTCTGCTCATTCCCCCCATACCTTGTAACTCTTTAATCACAACTTGAATTAGCAGTGAATCTCAGTAAATGTCATTCTTTGCACATTTGCACATAAGAATACAGTGAAATCGGCAATCGGAAATGCAAAATGAACCCTGAGATGCACGATGGGAAAGATGTGGGGGCGTCAGTGAAAGTGCGCGAATTTGACTATCATTGCAATTGCAAGTATCCAGACAGAGGCAGTGAGCTGATATCCCGCGGCTTTGGAGGAGCGCACGAGGATTCCCTGGAACGAATCATATTAACGCATCGGACGTCAAACGCCATGAGCTGTGGTCGGTGACGTACCTTAAAGTCGTCCCATGCAAGGAGATGTTCATCGGGACTCTCGGCCTCGAGAACGTCACATCGAATGGAGCACAGCCTCTCCAACTGGTTGTGCTCGCACATGCATCGAGTTATCACACTCTGAAGATCAGTGTTAGATGGATTCGCAGCATTAACTCACATGGTAACAGTGTCGATTATGAATCTGATAAAGTTCTGTAAGAGTCGATCGTATCGTGAGGCATTCCCTCTCTACGCTCGTCTCTGCGAACTGCAGCAATTTCTTGGATGTGTCCAGTCGAATCCTGCAGATGTTGGCTTGAGTAGAATATTCACATCGTTTCATCAAACGGAACCGAGAAAGCTACTTAAATCATCTACAAACCTTAGCAATTTGTGTCTGTCGAAATCGGCGGCCATAACTGTCTCCTTCTTATTCTTCTGAATGCCGTGTTCGCACTCGTTGATGATGCTATCGACGTGGGTGTTGGAGCAGTTCTCGTAAAAGGATTCCGCACATCGTTGCTGCAAGGAGGAAAGTCTATTCTCGTCCCTGAGGAAAGGTTTCTAATGCGAATACCTGAACGCTGCCGAGAGTGGAAATCATCACGTGAAGCAAGGTTACATTATTGGAGTAGATTGAGTCTCTAGAATCTCTGCCTTCGCCTGTGAACGGAACCACCTGAACATTGAATCGATTTCGTCTTGTTGAGATAGATTGTTCAGCTAGCGTTTATTCTAATTTTGATGTGCCTCAGACCAACCTCCTTAATGACAGCGTGCCTGTGCTTGTGCCTCTTGAGGCAGTCGTGGTTTGCTCGACGAGAGGCAGTAATTGCACCGTGCGCAACAGAGCTGGCATTACACAGTCCTGCATATAATCTGAAGCACTTGTCGAGGAACTGAAAAAGACGTTATAGGAGGCTTTTGTTGTAACCGTACCGTATAGTCGACGCATGTAAATCTTGGCATGGATCCGCACGCCTCCGCCTTGATGGTGTAGAGGCGATAGAAGCACTCGCTCGCTGCCGTCTCGTTACAACGAGCGCCGCTGAAATATAGTAGATTGGAGACATTAGTTGGTATTTATAGAGATTGATACCAAGAGGAATGAACATTTCTGACCTTGGAAGTGTTGTGAGAACGAAGAAGGCGACGGAGTCGTTGACGGCGAACGCGGCAGCGAGCGAGAAAAGGAGGAAGAAACTGCACAGAGTGATCGGGCGAACTAAGTTTGCAGGCATCCGTGTGTCCTCTTCAGAACAGATCTATCCACCATCCTCCAGCCTCCCTCGTCCTGAAATCTTATTGATCACGCGAAAGACTGCGATCTGAAACGGCGCTGGAAACGTGACATGAACGAGATCGTGAGAGGAAGGGCCCGTATGGGATTCTATAGCAAGGTTGAGCTCCATGGCGCAGTCGGGAGTGTGCGAGTGGCTGCCTTTCATTTCCGATGGGGACAACACTTTTAATCCAGAGGTGCGCAGTGTGAGAAAAGTGCTGAGCTCCTGCCTCCAGTCTCCACGAGAGAGGGGAATCAGATATACTCACGGGGCGAGTACCATGACATTAATTGCGAGCATCCGGGAAAAGGGCGTTGACCACCGGTGGACGAGCAATAAATCAAGGCGGAGTCAGAACGAAGGGCGACGGGCGCCTCCTCCTGAGTGAACTGGCCACTCACGAGCCACTCCTCGTTAGGCAACGATTCAATCCCACGAGAGAGAGAGAGACCACGATCTACCCGCAACACAGTCTGATATTGTCCAGAGAAAGGCTAAGAAACCATCGTAATATCTTGAGAGCAATGAAAGCATGGGAGCTGATCGTGGGCGGGGAGCAGAGAGAAGAAGCCGTTGAGGAGGAGGAGAATAAGGAGGATGAGGAAGATATTCCACGGGAAACCTGAGGGCACCAATCACGGAGAAATCGTAGCGTTGGTGATACGAAGAAAGGAAAAAAGCATTCCACCAACCAGTGTTTTCCGCGGATTCCGCAGCTAAAGGGGAGATTTCCTGTATCCGAGAGGTCTGTACAATCCCAGACATCATTGGCGACTTGTAGTAGAGGACAGAGGACGAACAGCTACAATTGGAGATGGAGAGCGAGTGCAGACAGAGAGTGACACGAAAGGACATCTCCCATCCAGGTATGACGGATGAGCGACACGGCCTGGTTGGACTTGAGGGCGCCAATCGTAATGAGACCCTCAAGTGAGGCAAGGTACGAGTTCTCAGAGCACCGCATATCTCTGTTTTGGAGAGGCAAAGAGTGAGGAGCCATGAGAGTTCTACAGAGAGCTAATGAATATTACGGGAGGAAGAGGCGATCGGCGTCTCCCGGGAGGAGGAAAGGAGGGGAATACGCGAGGCGAGTCCCTCCACTCGAAATGAAGCTTATTCTCCCACGACGGCCCCACAGGCTCGCGCGACCGAATCCAGGAGGGAGTTCCAGAGAAAGAGACTGCCGCCTCGTATCACGAAGCCAAGACGAAGAAGCAATCCCAGACCCAAGCCCCCTCTTCTATATTCCATGTTGTTTTGCAGTAGAAGGCAGGTATGGGAGGAGTGGTCTTAGAGAAGCGTGGAAGGGGGAGCGAGGATCCCTTCCCCATAACTGGGACTATCGCGAGTCCAGAAATTGGATTGCCTCCAGATGATGAGTGAATGAAGTGTGGACACACCGATATAGCCCCCTTACGAGTTCCTAGTTCGGGAAGAGGGAGAGAGTCCTACGGGGCCTTATCACTCAAGAGTCCGAAGCCATAGAGAGAGATTGCAATCAGAGGATGGGAGAGGATTTGGGGCGAGGAGGGAAAGGCCGCCCCCTAATGGAAGACCGCACTTGATATTCCAGATTAGTATCCGGCTTGAAGTCCTTGACGACACACATTCTGTCATCGACAATGAGGTCTGTTTTATGAGGAAACAGTACATGGGGGTTATTTCGAGTTCAGTAAGGCAAAGAGGATGCGAGCGAGGGAATGAGCCAAATGAAGAAGAAGAATGGCAACAGGAAGGGGCTCGTGCTTTGATTGCCCTTCCTTCCGTACGAAGTCGCAACATCTCAAAATTGGCGTCGAGATGAGTGGAGGGGACAAAGATGAGCTGTATATGCGAATCAGGAGCGCACCAGAAGGAGTCCCAGACTACTAAAAAGTGCCGCTCCACGAGACCTCGTCTCCATCGTGGGAAGTTCCCCTCACACACTCATAATCAATTACAATCTCCTCCCTGCAGTTCCGCTTTATTCGTATTTATACAGATAGGACATAATCGAAGCAACGTAGCTTATCCGAATCTTTTGCTCTGAGCCATCATCCTAGCTATCTCCTCGTCCAATCCTCCTGCGGAAGGAGCGGTTGGAGGCTTGGGAGGAGGGGCGGCGGGAGTGGGGATCGGAGGCATTCCACCCGAAAAGGGAGGTGAAGGAGGAGGGAGAGGAGGGGAGACAGGAGGAGGGGCGGGAGGAGGGACTGGAGGCAGTGTGGGAGGAGGTGGAGGCGGAGGAGGTGGTGGTGGAGGAGGTGGTGGTGTGGTGGTTGGCGGAGGAGTCCATTGAGGCAAGATCTCGCCTGCGTTAGCGTCAGGTTTTTGCATATGTGGAGTGTTTTTCGTGGTCGGAAAATCTGTGGTTGGCTGCAGGGAGTCGAACGAGGGAGAGGGGAAAGAGGTAGGACCAGATCCAGAGGAGAATCCAGGGGCTCCTCGAGGAGGACCCTTGTTACGAGGGGAAGATGGTCGAGGGATCTCGAGTGGATTGTTGTTGATCGCTGTGGAAGAATCGTCGGAATCTCCAAACGAGGATGGGGAAGGGGGTCTTGATCGAGGGTTCTGGTTATTCCTCATGTTCATTGGAGGGAAGATGGGGTTCCCCGTGTTCCTTTGCTGTCCGGAGGGGAAGTTCGACGAATCCTGACCACCTTCAAAATTGCGAAAATTGCCCCTGTTGTTATTATTCCATCCGGGGTTGACGTCTCCGTTAAAATTCCGGTTTCCTCCTCCTCTATTCCATCCCCATCCTCCACCTCGATTGCCTCCGAAGTCTTGGTCGTAGTCTCGATTGGGGCCGCGGGATCGGAAACCTCCCCGTTCCCCGGAGTAGTCCTCGTAGTGGTGATGTCTGTGTCGTGCCCAAGGAGGGGGTGGTCCCCTCCACCCCCTCCACCCTCGTCTCATCCAAGGTGGAGGAGGCCCTCTGCCTCCGAAGTCATCGTAATCTCGCTGTGGTTGTGCTCTGAAATGGTGTCAAGCTCAGATTGGGGACATGTTCAATCGGATTAGGATTCGGTTCAAACCGCGTGTAAAAGCGACTGAATGGTTTGGTTTCGCTTTCTGGATCGTAAAAAATCCCCTTATTCTATTGAGACGAATGTGATCGGGAGAGAACTGACACTGCTAGGAGTGCTATGACCGAGAAGATGAGGAGCATCGGAGCAGCTGAGCGGTCGAAGAGACGAACGAAGGGGGGAGGAGAAGTCGGTATGGCTATCGATAGCGAGAGTGGTCCCCTCCCATAGACACTCGACGAACACAATTAGTCTCCGTTCGAACGAGTTCAAGTGCCACGGCATTCTCTCTCTTGTATCAGGTGTAATCTCTTTCTTTGACATGTGCACTGAAACAGTAAGTGGGTACGAGGTAGTAGAGTTTATCCAGTGCGGGGAGGAGGGGGTCTAGGGGGACTCGGCGTGTTCGGACGCGGAGACGACGACGTCGGAGGGCGAGGAGGCGGTGGCGGAGGGCGTGGAGGCGGCGTCGGTGGGCGAGGAGGAGGTGCTGGGTACGGCCGTGCGGAGGTAGACGTCCCCGTCTTTTGCGTCGAACTCGCCCGGGGGTAGGTACGTTTCTGAACTTTTCTTCTGAAAAGGCGACTTACATCAGCACCGGAGGGCCCGTCAGACAACGTCAGGGAACGGGGCACTCACGTCAGAGAAGGGTAGTTTGTCATTGCCAGTGGCAGCGGATGCATAAGCGCTCTTTTGTGCTCCTGCTGGCACAATTGGACCCGGGGCTCGCTGGGAATACGTGTAGATACGATTACCCGTGGGGGTCTTCTCCACCACCGTCCGCATGATCATCTGAAATCAGGTGGCGATAAACGATGTCGCCACCCTGCAGTACCTCTCCTCCATCCGGCATCTTCTTCCGAGTGACAGTTTCTTGTCTTGGATCTGGGCGGCTGGGCAGGACGGGACCGCCGTAGCTGGTGGAGAAGGCAGAGGCGTAGTTACCTCCACCACAGCAGAAGGGAGGAGGAGGACGCTGGATGATCAAATGAGCCTCGTATCCTCATCCTCTCACCTGAGGTCCCATGAAGACATTGCCAACGCCACCGGGGGATCCATTGGCCGACGCGTAGAGTTGCCCGTTGCCACTCGATGAGGCTGTGGCGAACGAGTTACCGTTTCTGGAAGAGTCACCGCTGACCAAGGAGAGAACGGATGAACCTTGACCGATACGTCGATGTGATGGTATGGCCGAAGGGGGAAGGGTGGAAGGGCTGCATCATGGGAGGGAACATCGGAGGGAAGGGATTGAAGCCCGCGTCTTGGAACGGGCACCCGAAGCAGTTACCAGGAAAGCCCGTCCTGATGCATCGATGAAGAATGAAGATATTGACACCTCACCACTGGGCAGCGGAAGGATGGAGGAAGGCAAGAAGTGCAATCAGGAGGACAAGCATAGCGAGAATGATGATCCTCCGAAGGGAGGGAATGAGGGGAAAGGGGGCGGCCTTGAGTGACCTCCCCTTCCCTTCTTCCGATGCACCTGATCCTCGCTAAGTATGAGATTGGTGTCCATCGGGAGAAAGGAGAGAGACATCGCCATCTTCGATTCGGCCAAAACATCAAAGGGCACCCTTCGACTCCACGTCAATTACTCATTCTGGATGGACATAACACAGGGAGAAAGTTGCCGTTTATGCGGGTGGGGAGTGTAAAAATGGATTGCCTGTGGGATTGGTCGATGGGGGGTTGTGAAAGGCACTATTTCACCGGCATGGGAACACGTCGGGAAAGAAGGAAGGGGGAATTCAGTGGGCAGGCTGAGCTTTCTTCCTGTTGTCCAGACACGTATGACGGTGGATGCAGCCCTGGAATGAACTTTACTCACTATTCCTTGATCCCAAGATGAAAACGGGGAGACTGGTATGCCATTCAAAGTCAATACCATGAAAATTTACCTTGGAGTGGTCACTTCCATCGACGAGGACGTGGCCTTCCTTGCACGTGCATCCTGGAGCCCCGCATCGAAGGGAGAAACAGGCGTTGATCTGGAAGAGAAGAGTTAACCTTGTAATCTTGAATGATATCACCTGTCCAAGACGATTGCAGTCCTGGGAACAGAGAGGTGTGCACTCCTGGTGTTGCATGTTAGTAGGACAGTTCTCTGAAACAATCGTTATCTTACCCAAGCTGAGGTTTCGACTGACTGGTGAGCTCAGCCTTCTCCTTCTTGAAGTCTTCGACGCTGTCGTCGGAGAGGGCGATAGCCACTGCCAAGACGACGGAGAGAACGACGAAGGAACGCATCTGAAGGAGCAGCTAAGGGCTATGAATAAGCGATGATTGCATTGGAGAGACCGCCGCGAGATCGAATATCTGACTAATTACTGGGCACCGGAGACTGAGGGTCTCAGGGGAAAACAACTGGCCGAGGGGGCAGCTGTTTCAGTGCCACCCCGTGGGCACTCATCAGCGACAGCGCCGGCCGAACTCCCTCTCGAACTCTCTATCCCCCTCGAAACAAGCAACCAGTGCACTGTTCACTTCCCGTGTTCACGAGGAGACACTCCTCCTCCTCCTAGTCCCATCCGAGAAGGCCCCCTCCCATGTTTCCTCAATGGAGCATCTGCTCTCGGAGGATTGACCTTCTATACCATAAACGAGGGAGCAGATCGAGTGTGTGCCCCCTCGGACGACACTCTTGCACACAGGGCGACACAACACGTCAGTGAGGGAGGGGGCGTTGCGGCTCGCGTCGCGGTTTCCCCTGCCCTCCCTCCGCTTCCATGCTGGGATAATTGGTCTTGCGCCCAATTTATCGTTATCCCCCGTGTCTCGAAATTGCCCCTGTCGTTCTGTATTGAGAGTAGTAAAGGGTGATGGCTAATGAGATGGTGACGAGGAAATGTTGAGGTTCCATGAGCGATGAAGGAGAGGGCGGAAAGGAAGAAACGAAGGAGGAAGAGAGGAACGCGTCTCCCGCCCACGAGGACACAGAGGAACAATCAGCCCGTAAGTGCCCGAGCCTCTCCCACCTTGGAAAGGAACTATAACCCCTTCTATCGCCCTCCATGCGTCTCCTTCCAGCAAACAGCGACGACGCTTCCACGACCAAGCTTAACGAGCTCTATGACAAGTATAACATTCGCGAGAAGGAAATAGAGAGGTAAATTCACTGGAGTGATTTATTGGGCGTGTGTTTATTTCAGACTCGAGAGGCAGAATGAGGAATACAGAGAGAAACTCATTCGAGCAATTCGAGAACGGGACGAGATTGATGAAGGAATCAAGGTGGAGAGGAAAGAGAAGAACGCGAAGGTCGAAGAGTTGGAGAGGAAGATTATGGACTTCGAGAGTCAGCTAAAAGTCACTAAGGTAGCATAGTTTTGTTATCTTGACTTGGATCGAACTTGCAGGATCGCGCGAATGCGCAAGAACTCCACTTCAATAGGACCACGCAAGCACTGATCGACAAATTCAACAAGCAAGTCAACGATGTTAGTGCATTGATTTCAATTAGTATCTGGGAGAAAGCAATCGAGATTTTGAGGAGAGAATACAATTTCTTTCAGCTGTCAAAGAAGATGGAAACGGCAGAGAGCGAGAAGAATCAATCTGTTGTCAAGTATGCAATGCGAGAAGCAGAATTGATGAAGCTCACCGCCGAGGTGAAAAAGTGATTTATTGCATAATATGGCCGATATCGCACAGATTGCGAAGAAGACGGAAGAGACGAAGACGACGGGGAAGGAGCTCGCGGAAATGAGGCAGAGCAGCGACATGGAGAGCCTCAAGCGATTGGTAATTTATGGCACGACATCGATTTACTTCCACCTTTTACCGCGAGAAGGTTGGGCCCGAGAAGGGAAGATTCCATTGTAGGAGCAGACAAATGAGGACCTGCGAGTGGAGATGGAGAAGATCAAGAACGAGAAATTTGATGCCGAGAACAGAATGAAGATGGCTGAGAGACGGGCAGAGGTTTGATATAATTAGCAAATTAATAAATATAAATTATTTAATAGGCCAGTCAAGCCGCTATCAAGGAGCTCAATCAGCAACAAGATGTGCTACGGCGCCAGGTCATCTCACTCAAGGAGGACAAGGCGACACTCCAGGAGGAATACAGGGGACTCACGCATCGGATACAGGTGAGGGCACGTGCTGATTCCTTTGTTCGTACAAAAATCTTCGGAATGTTGCTGACCCACATTGCGAATTGTTGTGAGCAAAATCGTTTCAGTAGATGGATAGCATAACGGCGGTCAAATATAGTAACAGTATTGAGGTATTAACGAAAACCCTCAACGATGCAAACAATTCAATTGAAACTCTGCGTTTCGTAAGTGGGAAATGTGAGAGCCCCAGCTTGCTCCCGAGGACATTGTCGCGGGCAACCGATAGGTCAATCGCTCACTATTCAGACATATAATTTTAAAGCTGTAGTTCCTTGCAACTTCGTAAGTCAGTTCATTCCAGGCAGAAGAAGAGCGACTGCGGCAGAAGGAGGAACAAGTCAATAACGACCACACGGGAAAGGAAGAGTTGTACAGGAAGATTGTCCACGACGCCGCACGCGCAAAGGAGAAGAACGTCGAACTCGGAGGGGACATCGAGAATCTCATGAAGTGTGTGAAATATCTAGTTAAATCGAACGGATATTCCTTTTTATAAATAAAAGCCATGTTTGAATAGACATTTCTTCTTAAGGGAAAACACGTCGTTGATGGAGGAACTCGAAGCTGCGCGTGATCGATTCACAGCGGAGGAGGAGAGGGCGAATGAGATCCAGAAGGCACTCGACCACCTCAAGGGCATCGAGGGCACCGTCAATGGGTATGCATTATACGAATCTCATCCTCCTCCGAGAGCTGCACTAATGCGCACCACTCTTGGGGCCAATATCGAGGCCTCTACAAGCATACTCGAACAACGTCGTGCTTTTTCAATGATCCCTTTAAGTGCACTCGACGCGGAGAAACAGGCACTGAAGGCGAAGGAAGATGCGGAAGCAGAGAAGATTGTAGCCGAAAACGAGGCAGAGGAGTGCAGGAAGCAGGTGCACTATGTTGTCAATCTGATAACCAATAGCAATAAATTACTCCACATTCACTTCGAGTAGTAATATTTAAAGTCTTGATGCACTGATTTCGGTATACATTTCCAATGCTCAGGTATTAGGTTGGTGTAGGTGTGTATAACCGGCATCATAACGATGGTTTGACACTTTTCCTTCACGCATTATATTGCAGCTATCTGGGTGGAATTTCCATGGAATAGGTGGCCGATCAGACTCACAGTGTGCACTTCCAGGCCGAACGCATGCTGGAACTAACTGAGAGCTTGACGAAGAAGAACACTGACCTCGTTGCTGAACTAACCGACGCAAGGGACAAGGCTAGATGGATCGAAATGTAACCGCGACATTCATCCTTTCAGGTTGCGTCTCTCCAGAATCAACTAGGAGAATCACGTGGAGCTCACGAGAGGCTGCAATCTACAGACAGAGACGTCGAGGCAGAGAAGGCAGCCTGCTCGGCCGAGATCGACTCCCTCAAGCAACAACTCGCAGAGAAGATGAACGCAGGTGACAATTTTATGATAACACCGAAGTGTAACGTGGTGATTGTTTGCAGTTCAAGAACTGTCAACGACTCTGGCGGAACAACGAAACGACGCTGCATCCTATAAGAAAAAGTCCAACTCCGCAATAAAAGAGCTGAAGCTGGAGGTGCGCAACTCTCCTCCTCTCCTATGCATTTGATTATTCAGGCTTCGAATCTTCGTCGTCAGTTGGCAGCAGCTGAAATGGTGGCGGATCCGTTGATCGCCCTCGACCTCCCCGCCCCCTCCTCCACCCTCCCCTCTGTGTCTTCTCGAACCAGCTCCCTTACAAGCATCGACCAAGTCGGACAGACCCTGAAAGCTGAGCCAGAAGATACATCCTCCGCCCATTCAAACCACTCCACTTCTCCTCCTGCTGAAGACATCAACATCCCCGCCCAGCAGGCCATGATTGAAAAGGCACCCAAATCTCTTCGATCTCATAATGCGTAGTCTGTTCCAGATTGTGAAGCTCCAGAAGCAGCTGCTCCGGCGGAAGGAGAAGATCGAGTTCTTGGAAGAACACGTCAGGCAGTGCTTGGATGAACTGCAAAAGAAGACAAAGTAGATTTTTGTTTACGGATATCGACAATGCATTCATTGGTTCAGGTTGATACAGCACTACACGTTGAGGGAAGAAGCTTCATTGTTATTACCTGCTGATGATTTGAACAAGGTATGTTCAGTTCACGCTCTGAGGTATAATGTTTATTGCAATATTTTAGCTCATGAACTTATGCGAAGTCGTACAGGTAAACTATGACGTTGTGCAAGTAGTAGTACACGGAGTGCCGCTTTTAGATTGTTGCGATGTGTTGTGGTTTTTATTGACTTTCGACAAGGATTGAGGTCCAGCATGGAGCTACACTGTGTTGCAGGTGCCGATTGCTCCGAAAACATCGTCTTCTTACGCTCTCATGGGATCGATCTTCAGTGGAGGAGGAACTAGTGAGAAGAAGTCGCTACAACTTGCAACTGAGGTGCTTTTCCAACTAAAGAACTGAAACATCTCTTTATGCAGGTAAATTCCCGGCTACAAGCTGTCCTTGAAGATACCCTACTCAAGAATTTCAGTTTGAAGGTGAGTATTAGACCATTTTCTTCGCCTATCCCTCCATGTGTAATTAGACTGCCTCTGCAGGAGAATGTCGACAAGTTGGGAGACGAGATTTCGCGCCTCTTGCGGGAAAACCGAAGGCTTACCCTCTCCCAGAAATAGGCAGAAGAGTCCATTTGGGGCATAGTAATGCACTAGCTGATGAGTATCCCAGGCATCGAAGCATGTTTAGTCCATTTTATCCCGTTTCCCAAGACCTCAGCCTTCTGATGAAGATATGTTGTCCTTCTGATTCTATGTAGGCCATTCACGGAGTTATTAGATCCTGTCCCCTTTCTATTATTACTACGTGTATTTCTTTCAGTTGTGTCACTCCCTTCATGACAGCATTCCGTTTCAGAGAAATTTCGTTGTGACATGAGCTGTGAATCAATGGAATTCCATTCCACAGCCAATTTACGCAGGTGCCATTCCCGCAGCGCAACACATACGGAATAAAGTCCAGTCGCCCGTGGTGTTTCCTGTTGTTTGTGAATGGGAGGAGAAAGGTGATACTGTGGTGGGGGAGTCTTCATTGTCCATTCCGGGTGGAGGAGGTCCGATCTCATTTGCATAGTGATCGTAGTGCGTGGAGTCATGGCTACGGGTCTCCTCTCATGCATCTCTTGGTGGCTTCCGGTCCAGCGGCCTCTTCCAGAGGTGCGAACTCTTCCTGCTCCCTCTCTTGTCGTCGTGTCCCACTTGGCCCTTTATTGCAGTCACACGAAGCCCCCTTGTCCGCCCCTCGTCACCACTCCACGGATTCATTCTTTTCGATCCTCTCCCTCTGCTAATCCAATCGTCCCCTTCCTCGTCCAGATTTCCTCCGCTCCTCTGGTATTGTGAGGGGGATACCGGAGGAGATGGGCAGTGCTTCCTTTGTTCATCAGGGGATGCAGGCCTCGTCCCTTTCGCATCCCTCTCTTTCCGCAATCTGCGCAGAACATCCCTAATGCATATCGTTCACGGGCATTGAGGCATATGGGTAGAGATGTAGATGGAGGCTACGGAGATGTTTGCTCCTCCTTGAAGCCAAGGGCAGACGGCCCCATTTGTCTACCTACCTTTTATTGTCTCCTAATTGGTCATGGCAAAGATCTTCCACATGGAGTACATCTCTTGAGCCAGAACTTTTCCGAGAAGTAGCACGATCGAGAATTACGCTGTAATGGAACGCCGCCTTACGACTGTTTTCTTCCTTCCCTCTTGCAATAACTCGTTTTCCGCCCGTGCGCCTATTCGGGAAACCGTTGTTGAGGGTCTCCCTGCAGGGAATCAGAAATCATCAGAATGCGGGAGAAGTTTGCATCCATCCGCTTCAGGCTTGTCGTGTGTTTTCGTGCTCGTAAATCTGCTCACGTGAGACTCATCTTACTTGGGAGGGGGAAATGACATTCATCACGGGAGGGGCGACACGCAAGAAAAATGTCTATGCGGGGAGGGGCGGCGGGGGGCGCTAACACTTCTCGACGTTCCCCCGGGAACAGTCGCCGACAAGCAGCCAAGACTGAATGATAGTCATGGGAGGAGGGGGAGAGGCGCATACACCCCTTCTTTGTCCCACTCCACCGCTGCCTCCCCGAGACTCCCATCGGATACCTTCGAGGATAATGTGATTACGGATGTGCCAATGAGGAGCGCCCCTCTGCACTCGGAGCTACCAGCTCCCACGAGAGAACCTTGTTCTTCGTGCCACTCACGAGGCGCCATTGCATCTATGCATCCCTCCTCTACAGTACCCTCCACTTCTCGGTAAAATAGGACTCTTTTCTCAAAAGAAATGTGAGACATACTGCTGATGGGCCTATACCAACCTTTAGCCATATATTCTGACAAACATTTCAGGAATATCATGGACGAGCCCGAGATCGAGTTCGACCCTTCCCCGAGCCATACTTCGTCAGTCATCATTTTCGTAGTATCTCTGCCCCAACTGTCATCTCAAATAGCACGCGCCACAATGGCTAATGGGACAGCTGGGGGGACTCTTCTCGGAGTTCTTTGCGTGACGAATCGTCCCTCTGCTTCGATATGCATGCATCGGTAATGGCCATTGGAGAAGGCTGATCGGGAGGGGGGAGGAGGGAAGTTGTGCCCCGGCAGCACTAATGCCCTCTCCTCATGATACGAGACTCTAACCCGTCGTTGACACCTTCTCTCCCAATGGAGGAGTGCTGTCTCGAGTCTCCCTCCCAGGGCCTTACACAACTTCTCGCCTTCCTCCTCGCACGGTGAATACTCCATTCCTTATGCATGCCACTCCCGTAGTAAGGAAGAACAAAAGTCATGTGCAGAAAGATGAATGCCTTCAACGTATCCGGGAAAGGGCGCAATTCCATTCCAACAGTGCTCTCAACTAGTAGTCGTCTTGAGACTCCCTTTCATAATCTCATCGGGTCCTTGACTGTAGTGCCCGAGATTCTCCCTCTGTCTTCACGCATTCCGACCATGCTGAGACTCGGAAGGTCGAAGGGTCTTTCCCTATTTGGCGAGGTGTCCTCGCATCCGTCACAGAAGGGGATCCGTGAGTGAGTGACCGCTTGTCCTTCTCCCATCTACTTTAATGTCAGGCCAAAACGTAGTAGTGTGGGACTTGCATGCACTTTCAGCTTTAGTATATCCTGCATGACTCGTCAGTAATGTGACGTCTCGGATGTTCTGTAGTGCTTTATGAGAGATCGAAAAATAAGGAGTAATTATTCAATCTCTTTATTAAGGGACGCGGTTTTGGCATCAGTTCCCGAGGTACGCACAGTCCACCTGCACGCAGAGGGAGTCCCTGGACAACTGGCCTTCCGCCTCGTCGGAAATCGACACTCCGGTGTCTACATATTCGATCTCGTTAAGGATTCACAACAGGTCCCAGAACATTCCCCCGTCCCTTTGTCGGTGTTTGAGTGGCTATAGTTAGCTGGTCAATTTGTCTTCCCTGCACGTACAAACCGCTACTCAATTTTCTCCGTTGCTAACTCGATTAGGACTCATTCGCAGGCCAAAATTCTCGAAGACGGTGACAAGATTCTCAAATGCAACGGCATTTCGATGCAAGGATACACCTGCGAGCAAGTCGGTCTCCACTTCATTTATCACACTATTTTGGGGCCTGCAGGTAGCAAACGTCCTTCGGCTTTCCCTGTGCCACAACGGCACGTTGACGTTAACTACGAGCCGAAACATCGAGATAAAGGAGCGGCTGGAGGAAAGAAAAGTGCCGTGTTTTTCCGAGAACGCTGTTATTCTTACACTCCGAATCTGTCACAGTCGTTCCCGAATGTGACTTGTTTTGATGAGCTGAGAGTGGTGGTTGCAGGCGAAGCGGGCGTGCATAGCAGAGGAGTATCCGTGCAGTGACAAGTCCCATCCCCTCCATTTCTCATCGCCCCTTCGAATGACGTGAGCACTCGTCCTCTGGAGATTGCCCCACTTGTCAAACACAGGGGGCATCCACTCTCGTACCCGAGACGTTCTCAGTCAGGAGTACTGACGTCGACTGCCTTTCAGGGAGTTCATACAGCGACGTCCCTGCATGGGGGTATTCGAGGCTGAGAAGGAAGAGCCCACGGTGAGGAGGGGAGGATCGAAGAGGAGGAGCGCCACCCCCGCAACCTCCGTCGCTTCCTTCATCTCCAACCTAAACTTTGTAATGACCGAAATCACTACAGAAAGACATGCGTCCGTTCAGTTCCAAGGCCGACGGAGGGACTCGTCGACGAACAACAGTGCAAGGCAGAGACGAGTTGTGACGTAGGATTCACGTTTGAATAGGCTTTTGAACAGTCCATTTCAGGAACTACATTCTCCTCGACGGGCGATCTGAATGCGAAGTGGAGGACGAGAGTCGCTTCCGTTGTCCTCTCTGTCTCAAATATACCTCCATGGTGCGTAATTAACTGTCCCTGGTCGTTCGAGGGAGGTATCTGTCTGGTCTCGGTGGTTAATGGTAGTCGTCGTCCCCCTCGATTGCTGCTCCCTTTGTGAGGGAGGCGCCCTCGTCAACACCAATTGAGCCCCTTCGATGGTTCCCCAGGGAATGATTCAATTGGTCCAAAGTGGGCGATGATCCCTCATGCGGAGTCAATCAGAGGGCGGCGAGAAGGAAATGATTCGATTGACAAGAAATGTCATCCCAGGACTACTTGCAGAGGCGACTGCACATGCTGAAGCACGAATGGTTTTCGGGGGCAATCCGCCTCATCCCCGCCTCCACCTCCGAGTACTTCATGGGCAGGTCCACCTCCGAATACGCCATGCTCTGAACGTCATTCAAATGTTCCCACTGTGCATTCCATTGATATGATCACCATTGCCAATACAATCGTAATTATGCTTTATCATATCGAGCTCATTGAAAATATATTCAGCAATGATAAAGTATTGTTTATTTGAGCAGAGACTCGATGAGATAAGTTGATGGCGGGTTGAAGTTATTATTCTCCGATAGTCGAGTCGATTCTTCTGGAATATGTTCGATCATTTCGCACTTCTTCCATTTGGTCCGTCGATTTTGGAACCATATTTTGACCTAAAATGACATCTCAATTGGTTGGAGATACGCAGTACATGCCTGGGTTTCTGTGACGTGAAGGTTCCTAGCGATGTCTGCTCTTTCAGCTGATGAAAGGTACTTCTTAAGCGTAAACTGTCTTTCCAATTCAAATATTTGACGACCTTAAATGAGTTCGGTCGATCAAGGGGAATTGTTCACTTACCGGTGAACGTGGTCCGCGCCTTCTTTTTCTTCTTAGAGTTAGAAGTCCTTGTTGAATTCGTTGCTTTTGTTTCCGCAACGTCGTGTTTCTCGGAGTTTTCGAATTCAGCTTAAGTAGAATTTCGATTGCATAACCAGTCCAAGGAAACCTGCGCTCCACCACTGCAATCCAGTCGCTTGAGATAATAAGTGCTCGATTTGGAATGAAGGTCGCCTCTTCGGAGGAGTTGGAAGGAATGAAAATGGTTGGAATGGAGCCATGAGAAGGGCTTGGAGGAGGTCGACAGGGAGAGGGAAGCCATTCTCGACCGCCATGGTCGAGTGGATGAGGAAAGTGAAGGACGCAACTACCCCTCCCCTCGACAATCAAGAGTAACTCAATCTGGTCATGGTCCATCTCCACTGGGATCTCTTACAACATCGTGTGCTGAGTGGTGCATGTCACTTGCCTGATAGAGCACAGCTTTATCCGTGAGAGCAAGATATAACAATATGCTGGGTTTCAAAGAAGAATATTCCGATATGATTGTGTAAACCATATGCGCATACGTAGATCGAACAAAATTTGAGGAATTTCACAACGAAATCATACATCAACTTGGTCATGAGGCAAACTGATGTAATAGAGGTCGAAGTGGCTGTAGCGGTTGAAGAATATTGGCCATATGTTGAGATTAGCGTACGTTGGCTCTGACGCCTCAGAAGACTCATAAAAGACTTTGCAATAAGGAAGCATGTAAAGGAAAAAATAAAATAAATAAACTACAAACTGATGCTGAAAATTGAATCGCAATTCAAAAAGTCAAGTGAATCACAATTCAAAAAAAGTGCATATAACCATTGAGGATATGAGTAAGTGTAACAAACGTAGCCAAAGTACGGCTAGAGAGAGTGGCTATTCTATCTGCCATTTCGGTTGCCAAGAAGGCGTCCCCTGTTCAGCTGGGGTGCCTTCTCAGAATTCTCGTTTTCAGCTTCTGGCTCCTTCTTCGCTACGGGTTCGCCGGCCACGACTTCCTTCTTGATCTGATAAAAATGTATGATACTTTTCTACGTATAAAAAGATAACAGTAAGAATCACAATACCTCCATATGCTTCCTCTTGAACGCGTCTCGCCGAGGAACGTAAGCTGCGTTCGGATCGACGACCTTCTTCTTGGTTAGCTTCAAATATTATTTATAACTAATCTAGATAAAACAAAGCGGTACCTTCTTCTGCTCTGCCTTCTCCTTCTTCATGTTCTCCTTCTCCTTCTCCAGTTCCATCTTCTTCTCTGCTCGCTCCTTCGCTCTATTCGGGTGGCGACATCTGTCGGGGCAACTGCAAGTCCCCAATGATGTCTTTGCCTGCATTGTTAGCAACGGGGCTACGAGAGACTTACTTGCAATCAAACGAAGGATCCTCGGCATCCTGTTCGCCACCAACGAAATAGTCGTGGGTCAATTCTGTCCCTGGAAGCGAGAGATAAGCAAGTAGGAGGAAATTGAAGGAGGTGGAGCTCACCCGCGGGAAGATCTGCCCTCGTCGTATACGCCACTCTGGGCCATCCACTTCTGTTGGTGTGAATGTCCCAGAGCACGAGCGTGGGCGCGCAGGCATGGTTCGCAAACTTTGCGATGTTGCCCTGTAGAAGTAGAATATAAGAGGCGTCGAAACATAAAAAATTAGAACAAATAAATAAACCTTTTTTGGTTTGGAAAAAATTGACCTTTGATTCACAATGTATGTGAACAGTCGGGGCGCTCGTGGGCATGTAAAGTTTGCCATCCTTCAGTTCGTTCCTAAAGGGCCAATTATTTGTGCAGGCCTTGCACCTCCGATACCTCTTGACAGTCCATGCCCATTGATCGGGATTGTTGGCGTTGGCTAGGTAATGGTCGAACTCGGCAGATGTCAGAATCTGCAATCAGAATGGGATTAGAAACAAATATGGTTAAAATTAACAATGCAAATGAGGAGTTGAAGGAAACTCACCTCTCCAGTAACCGAGAACACAAAAGTATTAGCCTTCATAGGACGTAGGCAATGCACGCCCCATCCTTTTTCAGGATGCCGGAACACGATAAGGGGCTCACTTCGGATCAGCTGAAAAAGTTAAAATTTGCATTACTATTCCTGCGATAAAACAATTCAAAATTCCGATGTTCACTTATTCAATTTAACTATAAATTCCGAACTGCTGGGTTGTAACTATACTTGTTGCATCATGTCTCTGTGAAACTGGTTCCGTACGAAAATGCCACACCAGGAATCGAGATCACTCAACGTACCCGGCGGAAGCTTTGGGTGCATTTCTCCCCCGGTTTGTGACACTCGTCTGCGCAGAGGAAGAGGTAGCGAGACGTGAGCTCCTCATACTTCAAGAAGGTCATCTTGTTCTGAAATGGAACGATTGTTGTGTGAAGCGTTTTGAGAGAACTCACGCCGACGGTAGTCTTCGTCTCGTTGCTCGGAACGATGAGAACTGACGATCCGTCGTCTACGATTTTGCCGCGGGAGAGTTGCGAGAAACTCTTAGTTTTCTGAAGATATTCGATAAAATAGTAAATTAGAGCAAACTGACAGCTGATCCGCATCCGTTCGTGTTGACGCAGGCCCCGATGCCTCCCTTGCACCTGTAACATCCCCCACTCCTTGAATTACTCGGCGGAGAAAAGAAAGCATGGAATGGATCTACTCACACGAAAGGCGTGAGCCTCGAAGAATCGCTCTGCGCTTCCTCTCCGCCCTTCATCTCTTCTGCCAGGCTATCAGAGTAGAAATCATAGCCGATGACCTGAAGTTCAAATGTCAAAGTTCAGAGGGGTATAGACCTAGAGCTTGAGCTTGTCTAATGGGCTCATTATTTCAACTCACTTCAATCAGTTTGGGCATCTGGCGGTCGTAAGCTTTGGTTTTATCCACAAGAATAACGGGTGATTCTCCTTGTTCACGCTTGGAATTGAACCAGTTCTCCCACTTCTGCATCAGAGACACGTGCTGCAAGAGATCCTCATTACTCCAAACTTTCTATTTTCCCATTCGAGGTGCTATGCCACATTTAATGCAAGCTGGAAATTTATTTGCAGCGGAGGTGTCAACAATCTTAGTTACTGAATCTTAATTTCGGTATGTGATTTCACAAAATATATTGACGATTTCTCTAGATTAATGAATTGAGCCGGCATACCTCCCCCTCGGCAGCGGATTCCTGCGGCGTCATGTGCGGGTCGGGCTCGAAGTCGGGGTAGCAGTCCTGGCCTCCGTAGATGGACTTCATGAGGGCAACGGACTCGGCATGGAGAGGCTTCATTTCGAGGGGAACTTCGTCAGACTGAACGGGTCGATAAGATGGCAAAGCGTGGGCATTCAAACCTCCTTCTCGGGGTCGAATTTGTTCTCTTCGGAATCGTATCCCGCATGGTTGGGAGAAATACATTGAAGACAAGGGAGGCCATACAGTAGGAAGGTCGGGATCGACTCTTGTCGATGCATCGAGAACGGAAGGAGGCTTCTAAATGGATAGAATTCATTTACGATTCAGTCCTTGTTTGGGAAATAATTCAAAAACAATTTTCATAAAAGCGTGGTGGAATTAAACATACATTTTCATTAGGTGGTCCGATCGGAAGATTTTCCTGGTCAACCGCACTGTCGTCCAGAGAAGGAGAGGGCGAACGATCGGTCTGGAACGGATACCACTTATTATCTTAGTCCATTATTTACTAAAAAGGTAAAATACCAACGTAGTTTATGTTTTCGATTTTTATAATGATTTCTGAATCCATTCAATTGATTTTATAAAAAGAAAGAAACATCATTTCTCCAAATATACTATAAACATGAGAGGTTCACAGGCGCTCTGCGATTTCTCTGTTGCACGGTGATAACATAGTGTGCAGCGAGCTGCGTGAGCTCAGTTGTTCGCCGCCACTTCCGGTACCTAAGCTCTGACTTCCTCCACTTCTAGGACCACCTCCAACGACTAATGCCGTGCGCTCCTCCTCTAAATGTACCACCTTAATAACGAACGCCTCGATTTCCTGCAATTCTTGGATGACCTCACAAGGAGTTTTCCTTTGCTCGATACCGAGATACGCGAAACGGCGAGTACGCCAAACTAGAGCTCGGCGAGGGGAGTTCGGCAAACCCCCATTATAGCTTATGATGGTCACATGTAAATTGGTTATGCAAATTCTACGATTTGCATATTTCTAGTCACTGTTCGCGCCGCGCAGTCGTGATCCGGTCGCTAATCCCTCACACCATTAGTTCGCCTGGTGTAGTGGTTAGTGCGTTAGGCCGAGGATCCAACTGTTGCTGGTTCGACTCCGCCAAGTGTTTTCTCTTTTGATTTCTCTTTTTCAACGATATTAGCGATACTGACACACCATGTTATCTGGTCGGCGGTAATTTACCTTATCTCCGATGAAAATGGTCCATGGTAACTGCATCACGGGCACTGTCTCCCCCTCATCGTCGATGTCCCCGCTCCAGTCCGGGTCGTTGCCGGCGTCTACCGGTCCCTCTTTGAGTGGAGGAGCAGAGTCCGACGTCTCCGATGAAAGAACCTCGAGCAGGGACCGGTAGACTCTGGCAGCGACCCGAACTGGACCGGTGACAGCGATGATGAGGGGGAGACAGCTCCCGTGATGCAGTTACCATGGACCATTTTCATCGGAGATAAGGTAAATTACCACCGACCAGATAAAATGTTGTGTCATTATCGCTAATCTCGTTGAAAAAGAGAAAAGCAAAAGAGAAAACACTTGGCGGAGTCGAACCAGCAACAGTTGGATCCTCGGCCTAACGCACTATCCACTACAACAGGCGAGCTGATGGTATGAGGGATTCGCGACCCGATTACGAGTGCGCGGCGCGAGCAGTGACTAGAAATATGCAAGGAGTGAGAGTTCGGTCATTTCGCGCCATGGCGCTATGGACGCAAGCGTTGCGCGGCATATTTTTTCAAATATTCGGAGAAATAGACAGGTACCAGAAAAACAAGGCAATGATTCGCCAAGACAGTGGTTCACACGATATCCCGGAACGTTGTCATAACTCCCATTTGCGACTCTGGGCAATCCGATTTCTTCTGATCTACTGTGACGGGGTGGGGGACGTTTAAAACGTCACTAAAGCGCACAACGCCCAGGCTTTCCCTTACGGATTCATCACCACTGCGATCATGAGTGCATAGCCCGTTTAAGTAAAAAAATTAATTGAACAAAGTACATACACTTTTAAATATATGTATATAAAAACTGACATGGCGAGGTGGCTGAGGAGGAATCTGAGATGGCGATGATCGGGCAGCGGAGTCGTCTTCGGCTCGGTTCATGATTCTACAATTTCAGAACAATCAGAAATCAGAGGAAAAAGGCACGGTTATACTGGAGAAGAAAAAGTTGAGCAAGAGTGACGCCAATCGATGGGCGGGCATGAACAGATTGGCGCGTTCCCACGGGCAGGGCATTGCCACTGGCACTTAGGCATATCGGAGGGGCAGTATTCTCGGTAACCCAGACTCGGCCTGATCTCGCGCGTAGGCGCGAATCTCTCGCCATTGTCTCTAACCCGCCTGAGAGAGCTTGGTGTGGATGTTTCGGTAAACTCCCATTATGTCGGTGTAAATTCATATGCAAGTTTGTTATGAAAATTTTACGATTTGCATATTTCTGGGCACAGTGCCCATTACTCTCTCGTCATCCGGTGGCTAATCGCACCTTCCATCAGCTCGCCTGGTGTACCGGTGAGTGCGGTAGGCCGAGGATCCAACCGTTGCGGGTTCAATTCCGCCAAGTATTTTCTCTTTTGCTTTTCACTTTTCAACGAGATTAGCGATAACTGACACACAGTGGTCGCCGGGAATTACCTAATCTCCGAAGGGAACCTTATCTCCGATGGGAAGAGTGATACTGTCCCTCTTCATCGTTGATGTCTCACGTAGTCCGGTTCGTTGCCGGCTTCTAACGAGTCCCGTGTCATGCGGAGGAGTGGAAGTCGACGTCGAAGAAAAGGGATTCGAGGAGGAACCGGTCGAACTCGCCACCGACCCGGACTAGAACTTGCCGAACTCCTCGCACTAAGCTCTAAATTGGCGTACTCGCCATTTTGCATATCTCGATGACCACCAACTAACCACTTCTTGTGAGAACACCGGCGACCACCTTCATGAACACATCCTCGATCACCTCGACGAGAGTTCTAGACTTTCCTATCGCAATTGGAATCATCGGCTACCTTTAAATACACATTACTAACTCTTCTTGAGTACATTGGGCGACCACCTCCACTTCCATCTCCATGATCACGACCGTCTATTTATTTGAAATGACATATAAACAAAGTTAGAGCCAAAATGTCCCATCAAATGAGGAGAAGTTCTCGCCATTCCCATGTACACATCTTATTCAGCAGTTCCGAGAGGCGAACAGGAAGAAGTACATTGTGGGCCAAGATGATGAAGCTGGTCGTGTACCGCCTTCTTTGAGAAGTACGATATTGTCCGATAATTAAATTATGAGTAGGTAAAAGCGAGAACTACTCCGCGGTAAGCAGCGTAATGAATGATCAACTGCGCTTCGCTAAATTCATTGCGCTGCTTACCGCGGAGAAGTTCGTGCGCCGAGTCCGCATCCCTTTATTACCGGACAATCTTAAGGCTTGCCCTCCCGATTCCATCGCCTGAGTTTTGTTGAGTCTCCAATAGCTATTATTGTCGTCGGAATAAACGTTCCGGACAATGCGGACATCGCCCTACAATCTCTCCCCACTGTTCTCTCGTTGTCTGGCGGTCAGAGAAACGAGAGAACTGTGGAGATAGATCGTAGTGCGATGAGCGTATTCTCCGGAACGTTTATTCCTCTGAAAGTTCACCGCTCTGGAGAATAATGGCATATCATTTCTAAGAGCCTCTTCCACGATAACACACCTTTTTCAACGACCCCTTCCTTTGGTAATGGAGATTTATGTTTTGTGAATGAACATAGAATAAGTAAAGTGAAAGCGGTGAATACTCCGTTTCTCATGTCCGAAAATTGTTCAGAAGTTATCGCTGACAGAAAATACATCGTTATCACAAGCTGAATACAGACAAATGGATGACTGTTGTTTTGTAATAAAATTAAATAAAGTGCGGCACGTCCGTTTAAAAATGAATGGAAGCATTGTCTACTATGTGACTGATCAATAAGTCTGGTAAGCATCCCAAGGCGGCGGACAACGAACTGGTATGCTCACTCGAGATTGCTCGGCCTGCGATCGACGAGGGAGCGGCGTCTTTCCTTTGCTTCAGCGACCGTCGTCGGCAGGTGATTCTCCAGCAGCTTCCCCTTCGTCTCCGGGATATTCGACTGGAATCCGAAAATGTCGATGGTGATGAGAATTGTGAGGGCGAGATACGGGTACGAGGGATGGAGGTCGCTCTGCAAAAGAAGAGGTTCTTTCTTAACCCTCGGATAATATCGACCAGGTAAAAGAGGATAGGGCCGAAGATCGTCCCGACTCGACTGCTCATGGATAGCGCGGAGGCTGCCAGGTTTCGCACCGCCGTGGGGTACAGCTCAGTCGTCGTCATGAACTTGGCCAGGTACACCTTTGAGACCTTCACTCTGTATTTGATGGATGGAGGATACCTGAGCACACATGGATGTAACCGCAATAGAGCAGAAGCGTACGATGGTTCCAAGCTGGGCCGCGTTACCTGAAATATCGGGTTGTTAAGACTTCCAAGCCGTTTTACCGAAGTAATATGAAGCAAAGATAACGCTTAGGCAAATGATGTTGAAGGACTCTGAGAAGACGTTGAGGGCTTTTCTGAATGATTATTATTTGCACATATTATTCAAGAAGCCGACCTTCCCATAGCGACAATGTAATAGTCACCGACACCAACAGCAATGTTCATTATCCAGCGAACGATCTGGAATTGGCTTATCTTCGAACGACACACAGTCACTTGCCCCGAAGAAGATGTTGTTGAAGTACAGAGATCCCGAGAGCTTCTCCATGTTGAAGAGAATGCCATAGTTGACGAGGGACGTCACCATGCTAATAATAAACAGATGGATCTGTGGAAGTGTAAGGTCTCACATTCCGAAGCACAGCGTGAAGGTCCACTTGAACATCTTCATATTGTTGACGATGTCGTAGAGAGTGTGCTTCTTGGCTCGCTGGGCACGGCGCTCGAATAGCTGAGAAGAAAGGGCATTATCTGTCTTAATGAGATTCAGACTTCCTGCTCGTGGATCAGCATGGCCTCGATCTCCTGCCCCGTCCTCTCACACGACTCGTTGTTGATTTCACGGATCTTACCGATGATCCTAAAAATACAGTGTAAGTCTGGGCACTTTCATCCCTACTCTCTGGCCTCGTCGATTCGTCCCTTCTGGATGATGAATCGAGGGCTCTCGAAGCAGTAGCTAAAGAATGCTCAATCTACCAGAACCGTGAGGACTGTTTACTATAGGAACATGCATCCGATGACGTTGATGACTGCCCCGGCCACGGAGAGAGAACGCCACTCCTTGCAGTAGTATCTGCATCGAAAGAGTGAGGTATCCAAAAAGACGTTCTTACGCGATGATTGGGTAGATGATAAAGTTGGGGGACCACGTGATGACCGTGTTGATGAGCATCCGGTGCTTGCGAGGAATGTTCTCCACGAGGAATACGCCTTGGACTCTGTACTTGTGAATTTACTGCCAATCAACAAAATACTGAGAAGCTAACGCGCTTGTGCCTCCTGTGAAGAATCCGGACAGAATACGGGAAATGGTAAACATAAGGAAGTTGTCGGTGTATGCGGTGAGGGCAGAGAAGACTGCTCCCATGAACATCGCCAGGAGAAGAACCTGGCCAATCGTATCTTTATTGCTCCTCTTTACTTACGAATCGTCTCCCGTACATGTCGGACATCTGCCCGAAGAAGAAGGCTCCCACAAGGACTGCCGTCATCTGGTACGAGATGCTCGACTTGACGAACTTCGAATCGCTGCACAAGTAGTCAAACTGCAGTTGTCATTCCGTCGGGTCCACGTGGCCTCTCACCTCGACATTCACTGAATAAAACTGATGTTCGACGACGGGAGTGCATCCCGTCTCGTTTCGAACAGCAGTGAATTGTTTGCAGACTTCCGCTTCGTCTGTCGAATTGAACGCGACGTCTCCGCATCCGACTACCTTCGGATTCGCCCCTGTAGACTTGTTTTGCCCTTATTCGTGCATGTTTTCGCCGACCTGAGAAGACCATGTAGACCATGTTTGCGAGCGTTGAAAGGCAGAGAAATTCGGCAACGACCAAAATGAGACAAACATACCTTAAATTGCACTCTGTTCACACGATTTAACGCGGATTGGTCATTAAGTGCGTATTGACAACTGGGTGAACCCTAATCGCACTGTCACTTGACTGATCTAAGATCGAACGTCCAAATGGTAGGAAAGAATTTATGACACTTCGCGGGCGACTCACTTTCCGAAGTGGACAAACTCATCGAAGTTCTTGACGGGAGGCTTGTTCAGTAGTCGTTGAGGATCCAGGGGAAGCTTTTCCTCGTCCTTCTCTTCGTCCACGAGGTCAAGGGCCATCACTATCCTGCAACACTTATTCATACTGGCCGGACGATTGAAAAGAGAAGAGTTCAAGAGAATGGGAGGAACGATTGCTTTTGAATGACTTTCAGACCACAGACCACCATACAAGTCATAATCGGCTGTGAACATTTGCATGTGCCGTTGAGGGAGGTGACAAGAGACAATGGTGGGTCGGCGCTCTGCGCTTCGCGCTACCCTTCAAACTCTTTAGGTAGCGCGCAGAGGGTGTATTGGGCGTGAACTTGTGGAGAGGGGATGAGTTTTCTGTGCAAAGCCACGAGTGCCATCGAAGGGAGTGAAACCAGTTCAGAAGAAACTGAGCAATGATAGGGTGGACAGGTGAAGGAGTGAAGACGAGGCCACAAGGCCATCGACACTGCGAAGGGGGAGAACTTTTTCGCCCCCAGACACTCCGACGGTACCTGACTTTGTTCAACGTCCGGTTGACGCTGAACCCTAAAGTGCATTCGATCCATGTGCGCAGGCCATTCGATACTCTCAGGTTACCAAGGTCGTAATCATTTAATGTTGACTGTATACACAACGAAACATGTGATGAGGGAAGAGTATCAGATCAGGAAGGCCCCTTTCTCTACTCAAAGAGACACAATGAAAACACTGGGCAGTCAGAAACTATAAGTGCTACCCGCATCATTCACATCCTTCTCGAATCGCCTGTAGATCTAATCTAGATGGCCAAAATGGGGGAAACAAGATGGCAGCGAAAACATTCAGATTGACAAATGCAGAGAAACAGGAAGAAGAATGTCTACCAAGCCCTTTGCACGGCTCGTTTGGCGTTGGCGGAGGTGCTCTTGGTTTGGTTGTTTTGCTGGTGAGATGAGGACACCTGCAGATAAAGAGCCTTTCCCTTCATATCTATCTACTCACTACGCGCATCCTCTTGGCCTTGGGTCTGACGGCGTTGAGGCAGGCAGTTCGGAGTGTCTTCTGGGTGATGAGGAAAATGAAGATGTTCACCAATCCCTAAACAGCAGACCTGATTCATCATATTCGTCTCTCTTGCCTTGTTCAGATTCATAATGTAGAATGCGAAGGTCTCGGTCTCGGGATTGATAAGCATGATGATATCGGGAACGACATAGAGGAGAAGAGTGTTCAGAGTGATCAGAACGACAGTCACAGTCATCCGTATCATTCTCTTCTCGGGCCCATTCGAGGAAAACGAAACACCAGCCGTTGCCCAGATGCTCTGTAATCCAAATATGAGCTTTATGTTCAAGGAAAATCGCAGTATATAGTTTTCTACAACTATTTAGAAAAGATAATAAATCGTCTTCATGTTACTCATTACCTTTCGAAGATGCAGGAAGATCGGGACGTAGATAAGAACGCATGCAAGGGAGCAGACGACTCTCGTCAGTCGAAGGCCGTAGAAAAGATCGAGCGGGATGGACTGCACCATTGTACACAGCGCATCTTGCTGAAATATGGAGATTGATTCTCGGGACTTACGAGTTGTTTCCATCGCTCCAGACTTCTAGCACGCTTGGCGCTATAGCGTTTCCCTAGTGCAATGAAGTTATGCGGGTGGCAGTTATCGCGCCTTCTGGCTCACGCCATCTATGTCACAGTGTGATCATGACATGTGCTTGTGAACTCATGGCACGATGGATTCATTGGATACGGAAGCGGAACCAATCATCACGAGGTAGAAAGCTCACGTTGAATGTATTCCTCGTGGGGTAACTGGTAACGAGGGCGATTGGAAGGCCGACGAGTGGGAGGGCATAGGCAAAAAAGAGCAGAAGAACAACGTATTTCGTGCGGAAAAGAAGATATCTGTAACAGCCAAATTAAGGATAACGAAGATCTGGGAAGATGATGAGAAATCCCCTGAACTATTACACTACTCACTTGGTCGGGAAGAAGACTCCAATGAAGCGATCCACCGCAGTCACCAACACCAGAATTCCTGTTGCAGTTGTTTCATTGAAATTGCAAAAGAACACTTACCGGCTCCGGACGTGATATAAACAAATAGAATATTGTGCACCGTGAGAAGGCATCCCCATGAGGACGTCAATGGAATAACTGCAGCGTAGTGTGCAAGAAATGTAGCAAAGCGATACTTACACGTAGTCGTGTACACTACGTAGAGCCTGTAGGCGCCCGATGAGAAGTAGGTGATACCGAAGATCACGTCGAAGAGCATACAACCTTCAAGGCATCGTTGAACAAAGGTCAATCGAGACTCGCCTGCATAGATGAGAAACTCCTTCTGCGACCGGATGCTTCGATTGCACATAAGAATGAGGAAGAGGGCGAAGTTGAAGATGGTAATGATGGCGCCCTCGGCGACGTAGATCTTGTAGGCGTATGCAGAGGAGGATGAGGAGGACACATTCGAGCACCTCTCCCCTGAGCTCATCTGGAACTCTCTATGGCACTCCATCGCTCCCTCTGAAACAGCGGTTGGACAAGCGCTATTTCAGCCACCAATGGTACTATGCTGTCCTAATAAAGAGAAAACGTTTCCGGAAGAAGATCGGCGGACCAATCGGCTAAAAGGAATGAGTGGGACGGAGGCAATGGAATCAAGGACAAGAGACTCCAAATATGGTTGCCCCGCCCATGAGGGCAGAGTCACGTTCCACACACCACAAGGACAGCAAAGTGAATCGAGGCTGATTGGCCAATGGCGGGCACCTTGACGTTACTTTCGGGAATACTCGTTTGATCTTCGTTCTAGTGTGTGTTGAAGGTCCCACAGATCATGTACTCAGTCTCGTGAAGAATTTTTGTGCTCAGATTGATCAAGAAAGCAAAATTTTGATTTAAAAACATCATAAGGTTTTTAAATCTTTTTTAATTCAAGCATCTATCGAGAGGATATGTTGAAGTGGTGGCCAAACTGGCTCCGAAAAGTTCTGGACACAAAGCCAGTACCGACTGCAGGCTGTTGCTTTAAAATAAGTAATTCGAATGATTTTGCCATGGATCATCATGTTTCGAACACACGAGATATTTGGGACAGAGGTAGGCTTCAACGGCTTCAGTCCCCATGGGTTTGCAGTCTGCAGTTCTCGCAATCGCCGAATACTGACAACCCCCCCGAACAACATCAGCAAACGAACCGCTCTGGATAAAAGTGGAGGCGATTCCCTTATTCATTACTACGAAATATGTCCCTGATCTGCTTGGAATCTTGATCGTGGTGTACTGAGGCTTATAAAGGGTGAGCAGTTTTCGACAACACCGACACCACTATCAACATAAATGAATCGAGATTGAAACCTACAATGGGCCTAAGATGCTCGCAGTCCTCGGAGATTATCAAAACAAGACCATGACAACCCCAGATCTTTCCCCTCACTAATCGGCCCGTCTCCTATCGCAATGTGGGATGCCGTCGAGGAGACAGGGCATTTAGATCGGAAACAATAAGACTGCGCGCTAACCTCCCTTCTCTCTCACTACCCGTAATATTTCGCGCAATTTACAACCCTTCCCCTGTGGTGGCACCCCTGACCGCTGCTCCTTCCTTTCATCGCAGTCCCCACAACCCCTTCGACTTTGCTTACCCGTCTCGCTTCCATCCTGTGACTCGTGACTACTTCTGATCAATCGGTGTTCAGTCCATCCCTTTTGCACGCTCGTTGCCATTCGAAATATGTGATTGTCTGTATCCCGAGAAACCCAGAAATATGCCAAACGAGTACTCCGCTCCGTACCGCCTGGCGCTGGCCGCAGTCCAGGCGAAAGACTATCGACGATTTGAGGTGTCCTCCCCCTTCTACCTCAATGTTGACCTCGTTTTTATTATTTGCAGGAACTCATGAGTGAGATGGAAAAGCAGGAGAAGTCGGGCCTTATCAAGCACTACATCAAGATCCAGGTGTAACGATGTTTTTAAAATGAGTTCCGCGTATTGTCAGTTTCTGGGGGTTTCCGTGAGACCACTTTTCTAGCCTGATATTCACGATGATGCCAATCGTTTATCCTGGGTGGCCCTACTTCGGTATCACTTCCCTGATAGCGCACGACGCAAAACTGAAATCCTGATAGAGTGCGAGTGCATGGTGAAATTCAGGAAATTATCGGCCTCGTTTACCAGGCGACGCTGCTCGTCCTTCAGCATGGACGCTTCCAGGTTCGCCATGCTTCCGACAAGCCGAAGTCTACCATGTTGCAGAACGAGGGCAACGGAGGTGGTGAGGATGAGGGGTTCGGCAGTCTCGAGGATCTGGGAGGAGAAGCCCCCGCCCACGTTCCCACAATGGTGAGGTTGTTATTGCGAACAGACAATAAATAATTTTGTGAGTTTTGCGTAGTTAGTACAAGTTGTGAATCTGAGATCAATTCACGAATTCTGCAGGTCGAGCTTCTCGGGAAAAAATTCGCGGGCGCGTACCTCAAGGCTGTCATCGACGAGGACAAGGCTCGCGATGCTCTTATCTAATCGTTGTCCTTCTCAGTTTTCCTGAATTCCACAATGTCTACTTACGTCTTTTTCTACCGGAACGCAATCTTAAAAACGCTTCGTTTAATTGGTATCGATAGCATAGTGTCCAAATTGTTGGTCTACCTAGCGTATGTCCATGCATACATAAACCCGCTTCCATATAACAGTTCCTTCGAATTCAATCTCGCTGTCGCAACAAGCACTTTCATTTCACCAGATTCTCCATTTCTACCGATTCAAAACCCTAATATCAAGATGATGATCTAAATAAAGTTTGTACGTTTGTATATTGACAGTTCAGGTCATAAAACAAGATGAGAACGTCTCTCCACAGGGTCAATGTGGAAGGCGTCCGAGTTGCTCATGGAGTTGGCCCCTCCTCGTCCCCTATCGACATCACACATCCAAGGAGTTCCCGAGGGAACGCAGTGGAAGGGAGTAGTCAGATTGCTACTAGCATGATATATCACCACTCCCTCGACCCCTTCCTCGCGCACTCGTCTTCCCCTTCCTCCTTCGGAAGGCGCATTCTTTGTTCTGGTCATGATTATCCTTTCTTTGACACGGAGTGAAACTCCAAGCACCAATATTTCGATTGCCTTTTATTATTGTTGACTCTGGACCCGCTTCTCCGATGCCGGACTCTTCCGTTTTCTCCAAACAAAAATGCGTATGCTGAGATATTGCAAAATCTACAGCCTCACGAACTTCCACCTTTCCCTTTTGAGACCTATGGGGCATTCTTGCGCAATCCTCACTCACCGGTTGTGAAACTCTTCTAAGCGGTCCAAATCGAGCATTAGGTCTTTGTTCCTACGCTATCCGACGCGAGTATGAAGTTTGGTTCATGGGTGTTGTTTCGACCCCAGGTGGTTTCTTGAAGGATACATGGAATCGGCTTCTCCGGGACCCTCCCACTCCTCCCGAGACGTCGAACACCAGATGATCAAATTCATCATGAATGCCAAGCTCTGTGCTGTATGCGATGAAGAATTGGTTATGGATCGAGAGGTGAGCAATAAGATGATTCATTAAAGAAAAGATGTAATGGACTTTTCTTATCCAGAATTGCTGACTATAATGTTTCAGAGGCCAAATGCTGAAAAAGTGTGTACAATCGCGACATGCCACTCAAGCCTCTTCCATCTCCGATGCATCCAGCAGTATCAGGTGACGAGAACTTGGGAATATATTCGGTTTCTGCTTGCACCAACAGAGATCGTTGATTCAGGAAAAATTGAAGAAATGCGGTGTGTGCCAGCCGAATCTGCGAGTGGTCGAAGTGCAGTGGGGCGCAGAGGAACGCGGCAGAAAGGTTTTATGTTGGTCATTATCTGGGAAGGAGCATTCGAGCGCGCTGTTCTGGAATTCGTAAATCTTCTTCACGGTGGATTAGAGATCTTCAGAGCATCTGGAACGTCGATCTGGAGAAGGCGCAGGAAGTGGTGCAGAAGGAGAAACGACGACTATGGAAGTGGTTTTCGAGGAGAAAGACATGCAAGAATGATGATCAGGCCATACGGAAACCCCTACAGGAAAAAATTGAGGTAGTTAGCAGTTTCAGATTTCGCACACAAATGATTGCAGCAGAAAACCTAACACATATCAGTTCCAGACGCATTTAATATATTGTAGGGGTATAACTTACATGGTTACTGTCCAACGCAAGTCTGATTATCAGTTCCGAGGAGCAGGCTCCGCCCAACCTCGTTCAACTCGCATACGCAAAGTGTCAACTGCAATTATAATATTGCAAAATCGTTTGTTCCCGAGACTAGTTGTTCAGACAGAGAGCTGGGCGAGTCGTACGCGCCAAGCATAAAATGTTTGGTTACGCCACAGTTTCCTAGTCCCGTAAGGTACCTGGACCCCCAGTTTCATGCCAGTGTCCGAGGATGTCATTGAGGAGGTCACAGTCCTCTTGGAGCTCGTCACGGAAGTAGTTATGAAGGTGGTCCCAGAGGTCGTCGAGGAGGTCATCACAAAGTCATCGTGAACATGCGTACTGGCTGAAACGACTTCAAAAGTCGTTTCAGCCAGTACGCTTCAAATATTCAGTAGTGGGGAATTTCATTCGATCGAGCAATGCATAGATTGCACGAGAGCTATGTCCAACTTGTAAGGAGGTTTACAAAACCATGCAAAAGTTTCTCCCTGGAGGGGATTGAATGGCCGCGAAGACCCGCGGCAGACCGCTAAAACTTCGCATTGTGCCACCAGTGGGGGCTCGATTTTTTCTGGCTAGTACCCGTGACCCCATGCGGTGGTAAATTTGTATCAGTTTACTGTGCTTTACAGTTTTTGCTCATGATTCTATCCAACTCACGTCAGATTGGAAGATAAGAATGACCCTGTTTCAGGTGGACAGCATCTCTTCACCCAGTGATTTCGAGATCAGCCTCATGGAACTTAACAACAACGAGTGGGAAGAAGAGGATGACTTGGAGAGGACATACCATATAATTGATGTGTAGTTCTTTCTCAGTGAGTTAATTTCTAGACTCTATTGCTTAGTAGGTAATTTACATGTTGCACAGTAAACAGAACGGATAGTATTTATTCATGGGTTCTGCATTTGAAGTGTTAGATAAGTTGACCCGTCTTTCGTTTTGTTCGCTTATTATCATGAAGACCTTGTTTCTTTGGTTCAGCAGAGAAGTCAGACTAGACTTTTGTTCTCTTTCCGGACGTGTCGTGCGAAACGAGAGGAAACTCTTGAAAGCCCCATCGGAAGCGGAGAAAAAGAGAATCAGGGATGGGGGAAAACGAGGTGATCAGCAGCTTTCTCATTGCTAATGACGCATCCCTCTGATAAGTCCCCTCCTCGTAGTCACGCACACGATGCTTCTTCCCGTTCTCATTGTACACACTCCGGACGGAAGAGCACCACTCCCTCGTCCCTCCTCCCCTCCCTCCTCCCTCCCCTCGTACGTGGAAGAGAAGAGATAGCATCCCTGCAGCCCCGTGCAACAAAACGTCGCCGGTCAACGTGTGGAAATCGAAGCTGCGCGATAGTTTACAGAGATGGTGAGAGATAAGACACCTCGCCTCTCCCCTCTCCCGTCACTTCCCCACTCACTACCTGCACATTCCTTTCCGGGAGGTCACTTGTGCTCGCTTGAGATCGAATGGTGAAAACAAGACTGCGTCACAGATGTGCCCTTGAGAACGTGGGAAATGCTACCAATCACGAGGCACAACATGGGAAAATCCCAGGAAGGCAATACAATTCGCATACTCTTCAGCGGGGGCCACCCACGTTCCCTGCAGCGGTCTGAACACCGCTCTGAAGCAGTTATACCCATCACTCACTGGCGATCAGTTCTCGAGGGCGAGTAACTGACAGGTGTCGCTACACGGAAGCTTTTGTGTTGTCTCACGAGCGTTGCCTACACCCTCGCAGCTTCTCGCACGTCGCTTTTCCTGGGGGAGGAGCCCGTCCTCTACACCCCTGCGTCTCTTCCTTCCTCTTCTCCCTCGCCTCCGCCTCCTCGCCCCCTCCATCTGGCGTGCGTTTCGGCCCTAACGGAACGTGCAATCTCGAAGGGGTGGGATAGGGACGCGTGGAGAACCGCCGTCAGGGACGAAGGCATCACAGGACGAAGCCATTCGAGGCCCCTTAAAGCCCCGTGAGAGGCTCAGCTCCGCTGACTCTCCAATTCCCGTCGGGAACTTGGAAGAGCTACTGTTTCCCACGGACCCTCAAGTCCCTTCCTTTCGCGGAGCCTGTAGTTTATGAGTGGAGATGGGGGGAATTCGAGGCATTTCCTGTCGTATTCCTAGGTTCTTAGATTGAATTATGACTTCATAGAAGTTAATTTCAAATGTTATCGGGCATCTGAGTTTAGTCGTCAGGTACGGTAATATTTTATTTGATAGCCTGCTTCAGTAAAAAGCGTTCACATTTGTGCATGGTATGTTTGAATTAGTCCAGTGACAGGCCCAAAGGGTGATGAGTGTGCACAGAGTCCTTTCCCTCCCGTCATCCACCATCTGCCGGGGACGCGCAAACAATAGAGAAACGCGCTGCCTGTAGGGAAACGTGCGAAACCGGGCAGTACATGATGCCTCATACCCATGACGTGGCCTCCCTGCCCCTCCCCCATGACCCTGTAGGGTTATTTATAGGTGCCGAGAACTCGCCTCTCGCACGCAGCCCAGCCTTTCCGAACCCATGCCATTGTCTCGCGTGTTTGGTAATGAAGTGAAAGAAACCGTTGCAGATCCAACATGTCGCTCTCCAAGATGTCTCTTCGCCCTCTGCGCCTTCCTCAGTCCATCATCTTCAGGTCTTCCTCCGGACTCGCCAGCCGCCTCCCTGCTCCTGCCGTCAGGGCAAGTCACTTTCAATTACCATTCCATATATTAATTGACCCGTGTCTGGGAACCAACCTTACCGTACTTTCCTTGTAGCAGCTGGATGCCCCGAAGGAGTCGGGCTTCTTCACGTATGCCCGTAACTGGAGCAGGGATTCCAAGTACGACCTCAAGCAGGCTCCGCAGAAGGGAGACACTCCTATTTAGTGAGTCGTCGCGCTCTTGTTTGAAATATGTCTTTTTCCAGTTTCATGATTCGCCGACTCGGACACGCCTACGAGGTCTACCCCCTCATCTTCCTCATGGGAGTATGGTAAGACTTCCAGACCCTCTCAATCCCTAATGTCGTCCCTGCAGGGCTGCTCTCTTCACTTTCGCCTGCTGGTTCAGCTTCGGAAAGGTCGAGATCTGGCTGGACAGAAGTGAGTATATTCATTTGATATCATGAAGAGAGTTCTTCTTTCAGGCAAGGACAACGCCCCGTGGGACTGGAACCGCATCAGGGAAAACTACTACAAGCTCAACACCGTCTTGTAAGTGACGAGACTGCAAGACGAGGGGGGAGGGTAACTTTGCAGTGGTGACATCGACGGACGAACGCACCAGCGACTGCCGATCATGGAGCAGCTGCAGGACGAAATGATGGCAGCTGCCCGGGCACGAGGAACGCGCAAATGAAGAGAGACGATATCCACTACCCCTGTACACATCCCCACACTCAATAGTGGATACGATCTCCTTCTCCATCGTCCCATGTGATCAATTCGTACGTCGTTAGCCCCCCCCCCCCTCAACCGCTCACAACTATTTACCATCCTGAATAAGCAATTTGAAATAAATACTCCAGTGCTTCATGGATTTGTTGTTTTTTTTAAAGCAGAAAAGGGTTCTTTGGATATGAAGCAGTCAAGCACTAGATTTGGAATAATCGCAGTTAAAAGTTAGTTTAATGTGGAAAGCAAATCAAAGATTGTCGACAACTTTTATTCACAGGAAGTATTTCATGCAATGCTAATGTCACGTCTGATCTATGAAACAGTACACGGGGTAAAGAAGAAATAGGCACGTATCTATCCCCGCGGCACTGGAACCCGTGCAGACGTGAAAGGAATGAGACCCTTGCATCAACTTTTCTACTTGAAAACGTTGATCGATTTTGAATTATGCTAGTTAGATGCCAAAGAATAACGACTTTTGCGTAAAATACAGTCTTATCTCGAAATTGACTGATGTGTTGCAATGGTCCCATACTTAAGAAGCTACCCGAATGTAGACTACTACAATCGAAGAAGCACGCCACAGAATGATTTGTCTACAAATTGTGTGTGATATCTACAGTTAATGAATGAAGCACCAAGAAATCGAGGACTTAGAGTAGTGAAGATATATTGAGAATGAAATGTGGAAAGAGACAACCACAACGACAAAATCAAATTTAAAGCAAAACATCTCAGGATTACCAATACCTTTGATGACATAAACAAGAATAAAAAAAACGAAATGCAAATAGAAAGAAAATCGGAACAGAAATACTCACGGGAAACTAATCACAATAACCCGCTGTCATAATGCTCTTATTTTTGCATTGTGAAGATCCAGTTGCTCAGCTGGTCTGAAAAAGTAATGTTATAGTTATGCACCCTCAATAAAAACAACCTCAAGAAGCTTCAGATTCGGGATCTTGATAAGATTTCTTCATCTTTTTCCTCTTGGACTTCCCGTCGGAAGGGGACGCCTGCATTTGCAATTTTGACATCAATAGTATTTTAAAATCCTCACTTGCGCGAAGTCGACGTACTTGTGCTTTTTAGACGCTCTTTTAGCTTCTTTTGCATAGTATTCGGGCTGAGAATATTATATAATTCCAATTCAGATTAAAATGGTACATGCTGATCGTTCTCGGAAGCTTGAGAGATAGCTTCCTCCTCCGTCCGCGCCTTCTTCTTTTTCTGAGACCTTTCAGCACGTGGGTCCTTTAACACCGTTGTTATCTTTCATAACATATTATTCGAAACCTGTAGGAGCAGTGTTGATGGTCCTGGACTTTCATAAAGCCTCTGCATTCTGGCTCTCTCATAGGCCTCGCGAGCCAGTCGCTTCTTCTCCCTCTTCATTCGCCTCTTATCTTTCTCGTCTTCAGATGCCTGGTGATCGTCATAGCTCATCTAAAATATAAGTTGATTTAAATTCGTAGGCAACGCCAGACCTCAAGCTGCTCGTCCGGTAAATTGTGAGCAACAGGAGAATCAGCAAGGGGCTCGGGAGTCCTCTCCTGTCGTCTCCTCTCCCTCCTCGCCCTCCTCGTCTCCTTCCGTAGCTTCCTCTCCTTCCGTCTTTCAGATTCCTCATCATCGGTGTTGTTCATCTCGGCCTTAAAATATGAAATATGCGTAATTGTTGATGTGACGATATCTCACCACTTCACGATTATCGGGAGAAAGAGATTGTTCCCTTCTCTTTTTTCGTTTCCCCTCGATTTCTACTTTCTTCTTCTTGAGAGGCTTCACCTGAGAAAAAGTTAAAAAAATATGTTTAATAGGATATAACGAACCTTCCTGATTTCAACAGGCGAATATTCTTCGCCGTCCTCTATTACCTCGTTATCATCCTCAGACTGAGGCTCCGCCACCTTCTTCGACTTTCGAGTCTGCTATACATCTATTCATAAGTTATAGATGCAAGGTACCTTTTTGCCTTCTCTTGAGGAAGTTCGTCTCTCAGTTGGAATCTCCTCAACAGCTCTATCGCCGAAGATATCCATGAGATAGTCGCGGTCATCAATCGGATCTTCCCGCACCTTCTTTGACTTGCAAGACTGATGAATATTCATTCGCGAGACTACTATAGAGGATACCTTTTTGCTGTCTCTAGAAGACGGACGCTTTACAGTCGAAATAGCCTCTTCATCATCCGTCAGAGTCTCCTGCGTCATCTTCGACTTGAGAGACTGATGCAAACATGAATTGGGATGGATTATCATTTGTGTTACCTTTTTGCTTTCTCTTGAAGACGGTCTCCGTGACACAATCGGAATATCCTCTCCAGAAGTCACATCTTCTTCTGGGAGAGTCTTGGACGACTTCTTCTGAAAAGAAGTATATATTCATACTTGAAACGTTTCTGCAAATTTACCTTGCTCTTTGTCTCCCATTTCCTTTTGTCTTCTTCCTCATCTTCATATTCCTCTTCCTGATCGCCCTGTTCCACCTCCTCGTGTTTCTCTTCTTCATCGTCCTCTTCCTCATCGTCATTTTCCTCTTCCTCTTCCGCAACGTCCACTTCTACATCCTCGTTTTCTTCTTCCTCTTCCTCAACGTCCTCTTCCCCTTCTTCGCTTTCTTCTTCTTCTTCCCCATCGTCCACTTCCACATCTTCGTTTTCTTTTTCCTCTTCCTCAACATCCTCTTCCCCTTCTTCGCTTTCTTCTTCCTCTTCCTCAACGTCCAGTTCCACAGCTTCGTTTTCTTCCTCCTCTTCCTCATCGTCCACTTCCACATCTTCGATTTCTTCTTCCTCTTCCTCGTCGTCCACTTCCACTTCTTCATTCTCCTCTTCCTCTTCCCCAACGTCCAGTTCCTCTTCTTCATTTTCCTCTTCTTCATCGTCCTGATCTTCCTCCTCACTTTCATCTTCCGCATCTTCCTGCTCTTCCTCATCATTTTCCTCTTGCTCTTCTTCATCCTCGTCGTTAGCGAAGTCCTGCAATGAGAGCAGATTGTACAAATGGTAAGAAAAAGGAGTACCTCGGAATCACTCTTATTTTCGTCGCTATTGACAGCACTCTCCTCCCTCGAAGGTGTTCTGCTCGAAGAGATTCTGTCTTCACTTCGCTTCTTCTGGAATGCTCAAATGCCTGGACACCAAAAAATCAGTCCAACCTTCTTTTTCTTCTTCAGTGTTGCCTGCGGGACTTCGAAGCTTTCGCTCTCTTCGTCGCTGATTTCCTGATCTTCCATCTCTTCTCCTTGGCTTTCTGGTGTGCCCTGAACAATATTTGAATCATTCATCTGCGTCTCTTCCATTAACCAAAATATGCAACATTTTAGTTTTGAGTTATAAATTAATAATTTGAACAGGAAGCTGACCGATTCCGATTGCTGCTCCTCAAGTGATTCCTCTTCGTCTTCCGAGGCGTTTCGATCACTTTCATCATCGCTTCTCTCCTCTCCCTCGTCCGATACCTTAGCTCACAATTTGACCATATTTAGACGATTTCCTCACTATCGGAGATACATCGTTGTCGTCGGACGGGCTTCGCTGTTGCCTTGAGTCGGCGTGGACGAAGGGCTTCCATTGCTCGGGAATCTTCTCCGTTGCCCCCATTCTTCCGAACTGTCCAGGATTCATTCGGGCATCCTCCCCAAAAATGTCGACATCATCAGTAACGCCAGGATCTTCTCTCTCTTTGTTGCTCACCTGAATCAAAATAACGGCCTTCCCTAATACTCTCTCACCATGAAGTTCATCCTGAAGTCGGCACTTCTCAGCTTTGGAATTTTTCGATGAGAGCTGTACTTCAACCTCTTAGGTTGCTGTGCGAGTTGCAGTTTCTGAATGATTGGTAGATGGCGTTGTAGATATGAATAAAGGAACATTCTCGTTGGAGAGATAGAGCATGGCAGCGAGAGTCGTGGCGACGGTGACGTCCGTTCTCTCCTTGAAGTATTCCTCGTTCATCTCCACTGAATTCAGCATGACGTATGACGATTGGAAGTTGTGAGATCCTGTAAATGTATTGAAATTGGTTGTGCGAGCAAACGAAAGTACCAGCAAGATTGACGACGTGGCGGAACTCGGATTCTTTATCCCCGTTGCTGTCAGTGGACCTCTTGTTGTTATCGAGGCTGTCCTGTCTTTCGTACAGCAATTCATCCATCTCTTTCATTGCCCTGTAGCGCTCGCTGATTCTGGAGGTGCGCTCGTTCTCCTTATGGGGCGTGAAGAGCAATTTCGTCGTGTCCAGGAGCTCTGAACAATTCTCCATTTAATTTTATATCAATTTCTGTACCTGGCTCTCCGAGAATCTGATCCGCGATGTCCACTTGGGACATGGAAGCGTTCCAATCGTCCTCGTCTTCTCTGTGTTCCATGGACTCTCCGGCTTCTTCTTCCTCCTCGACACCAAAAGCGTTCAGTTTCTTTTCCAGTTCATCGAGAGTCGAGTCGAGTACGTTGTGATTCACCTCCAATCGCATTTGTTGTCAATTCTCATCACCACTCACTATTTTGTTGCAGAGAACGGTAGACAATTCACTCTTCATGATCTCGGTGTCAAGCTTCGTCTGCACTCCCCCTTCCGGCACGTCATCCATTGGCTGAATATCATGCTCCCTTCAGACTTTCACTCAACACATACGTCGTCAGGTATCGCTTGTCTCTCGAACTCGTCATCGGAGTCATCGTCGAGTGCATGCCTAAATGAACATACGCATTTAACAACAAATATAACGCACCACTCGGTGTTGGCGTACAATTCGCCGACAGTGATTGGAGCATTTTCGTCGTATTCTTCTTCCTCTTCTTCTTCTTCTTCCTCTTCTTCTTCATCCTCTTCTACCCTCTTTTCTTTTTTGTCCTTTTTCTTGTAATTGTCTTCGTTCAGAACTTCGTCTTCTACGTCGTCGTCGTCTGGGCCGTCTACATCTTTCGGATCGATTGGGAAGTTCTGAATGCAATGAGTGATTGAATATGGTGGAAGGAGTAGTTACCCTCATTTCGAGTATCTTGTCCTCCTCCTCACCACCGAGTTCTTGGAAGAACCCGTTGATAATATCGTACGTTCCGTTCTTGCTCTTCGTTAGATTGGCGACGCTTTGGATGCTGAGTCTCGCCCGGTGCCATACTCGAAGGTAGTATCGAGTAGTTGGAATTACATATCCCTGCAAAAGATCATTTTACTTCGCCCGCATTTCTTCTTACCATGAATGGATAGTCCCTTGTCGTCGTCTGGATGATGTCCCTTTGCACGTGTGAAACGGCCGGCCTTTCCTGCCTCTCATCTCGCAACACATCCAATTCTTCGGTGGTGCCGTAGTGCCTCCAAGCGTCGTAACAATATGTGCCGAACAGCTGGGTTCCTCCATCCAAGGAGTCCATCTCCTGCTCCTCCTCGTACTCGCTCTTCATTTCCATCTCCTCTCCTCCATCCAATCGGTTGTCTTCGGAAGCTTCCGAAAGGGCGCTGTCAACTCGAAGTTGTTCTTCCTCTTCCACATCCTCATCTCCCATTCCTTTGCCTTCTTTCAGTTCTTCTTCGTTCTTCGAGGTTTCTTCGTTCATTTCCTTCTCCTCCAATCCAACGTGGCGACGCCTTCTCGTCAGGTAATTGCCGAGAAAGTAGTCGTAGAGGCGCTTCATTTCCTCCACATGATCCGGCGTCTCCTCGAACTCCTCCTCCCAGTTGTCTCCAATGGCCGGATACTCCTCCACAACGGCCTCTTCGATCTTCTCCTTCTCCATGCCATCAGTGTATCTTTGGCTCATCTTTTCTTCCATGGCGACCCACTTTCCCCAGGTCTCCTCCTCTTCAAAGCACTCTTTCTTCTTCGGAACCTCCTCCTCCTCTTCCTTTCCTTCTTCCTGTTCTTCTTTCTTCTCGACAGCCTCTTCGTCTTCATACTCCGATTCTTCCAGCCATTCTTCGCCCATTTCTTCAAATGCGATGGGAACTTCCTCGAGTGCGCGGAAGACCTTGTCCATTGCGAGACATCTAAAATAACCGATATTGGTTGAAGGGGGGTTGACACTTACGAAGTGGTAGGCGCGAAGTAGTCACCCGCGATCTTTTTGGGCTGGATCTCTTCCTCCTCTTCTTCTTCATACGCCTCCTCCGCAGCGTCTTCTTCAACGTCTTCTTCTTCTTCTCTTTCGGCCTCTTCATAAGCACCGATCAGGCCCATCTCAATCTCCATTTCTTCTTCTCCTTCCGTTTCATTCTCGATGGCCGTCGTCGCCTGTTCTTCCTCCTCCTCTTCTTCCTCCTCCTCTTCATTCCCCTCTTCCTCTCCCTCGTCCTCTTCCTCTTCCTCCTCCTCTTCCTCATCCACCTCCTCCTCGTCTTCGTCGTCGTTCTCCTCTTCATCACTCGACTTCTCCGGAATGGTGTTGAGTACGTGCTCGGTGGCACTGCCTTCGAACTGGAAGCGGTCGATCTTCTCCGTCCCATCATCATCGGAGTCGAATCCCTCGACATCGATCTCCTCATCTTCGTCTTCACTGTACTCCTCTTCAATGTCTGCATCCTCCTCCTCGCCATCGAAGATCCTTCGAAGAGCCTCGTCTCCCCGTTCATCGTCCATCTTTTCTACGTCGATCAGCGTATCTCCAGATGACGGTCTTTCCTCCTCAAGCAGCACAGCATTCTCTTCGGGCGAAGAGGTGCTTTCTTCGACATTGGCCACTTCAATCTGCTTTGCCTTCGCAGCTGGCGTAGCCTGTTGTTCCTTGAGTATATGTGGCGGCGCGAATACTGTAAAAAAATTGTAAATGAGAACAGTAAGATGTATCGTACAGTTGTTCAGGTATCTGGGATCTTCATCGCCCTCGTCTGAGTCAACTTCGGTGAGGTCGCCTTCAATCTCTAGTTCTCGATCTGAATTGAAATGATGATGCAGGGAACGAGAGTGAGGATACATCGCTTCCAGTGGCTGTCGTCCTCTTTTCCAACATTCATGACATTGGATCCAGCAGCCTCCTCGTCCTTCTTCCTTAGAGACAGTTGAACCAGGCCGAACGATTCGAAGGTGTCTTTGGTCCGCGCCGACCGTTCGAGTAGCTGCAGAAATTGCATTTATACATTTAATTGTACACCTTCTTACTTTATTTGGCTTTAATAAGAACGCTTGAAAAACCATGAAATTTCTCCAGTCCTCCGGATCTGAAGGAAAGGAATTAGAGAGGGAGAGATGGTAAAAGTACTGTCGTGCTGTTTGGAGTAGAGATCCATTCGATAGACCTCTTCCTTTCGGTCGGCCTCTGCTCCTTGGAAGGGGCGCTCGGAAGCATGGTTGAAAACCATCTTCTCCCAAACAAGCAGTGGAGCATCTCGACACTTCTTTTTATTTCGATGTTTTATGTGAGCGTCGGGCCTAATATCGGGATGTGGGCCCTCTTCCGGTGATCGACGATAAGTGAGGAAGGCCGATTCATTCCTGCAGAATGGAATGAAACAGAATCGTTAGTGCAGGTCACTCACGGGCTGATCTGAACGTAATGAGCGTTCCACGCTGCCTCGAAATCCAGCATGTCCCTGTCTACTCGGTTGGATACCATGCAACGTATCTGCTTCCGCATCTGATACCACTCAACTGAATGCTTCACGCATCTTTCCCACCTTTGCCAGTCCTCCCTTGGTCTTATAGCGAAATTCATCGGCATACATTCCTCGTCGCCAGTGGCGATGCCTCTTCAGCTTTTCTTCAGTCTTGTCCACAGGAATAATGTCTGCTTCGGTGTTCTCCTAGAAGTTTTAAATTGGGAAGATCAATACATAAACTTTACCGAGTAATGATCGCGCTTGATATCGAGGAGACGATCGAGATAGCGCAGTTGATCTGATATCTTAGTGGCAGGCAGCAACGGAACTCTCTCGGAGAAGAACATCGCCTAAACAATTACATTTAAATTACTCGTGATTCGTCCTTACCTTCAGATCTCTCAGAGTAATTTCCTTGATCTGATCAAGAAGCGAGCATCGGAAGGTGACCCAATCAGTCGTGGACAACGTCTCCTCCTTCTCTTCTCCTTCTGCTGCTTCGCCTTGCTGTGCACCTTCTTGAGCATCGTCTTCTTGCTCCACTCCTTCATCGGCCCTCGAATTAACCTCTTCTTCAGCATGCTCTTTCTCTTCTGGATCTTTTGTCGTAGTGAGCGGGTGACTGAAGGGAGAACTATTGTATTCCTGTTGTTAGATTGGGGAACCTGGCTTCGTCATTCTCTTCATCGAAGATTTCTTCGACATCTTCGGGGCGTTGGGCAATGAGCCAGTTGGGGAAGTGGATTGGATTGACGGCCAATGAGTTGTCGAGGAGGCCTACGAAGGGTGTTCAATGACGACATGATCAATTGAACTAACCAGTCATGGTGTAAACGACCGTCGGAGGAGGGTTCACGGTCTGTATTCCCATGTGAGGATCACGTTTATCCTGACCCGAATGGATCAGATACCACGATCCATCGCTCGAAACCTGAATAGAAATATGTGGGGGCAAAGGTGAGAATGGCATACGGCGGCATTCAGGGCGAGCATGTCTTCCGAGGTCATTTCGTTATCATCATTTTGGTCCTCTTCGGATTTCCATTTGGCCTTCACCACAGGCTCGGAAGCTTCATTATCGTCCTCCTCGTCCTCCACTTCTTCCTCGTTTTCCTCCTCTTCTTCATCCTCCACATTCTCCTCCTCTCTGACTTCGTTCTCCTCGTCTTCGTCACTCCATTCGTAGGGACGTGCATTATCCTCGTCTTCTTCCAGTTCTTCTCCGCCCCAAATCTTAACTGTTCCGAACTGGACCAATCCCGAATCAGGGTCTTCATCTTCTTCTCCTTCCTTCTTGTTCTTCTTCCTCTCCAGTGCCATCTTCTCCAGCATGGCAGTCCTTCTCGCTTCCAGTTTCTCTAGGAATCCTTCCGCAGCCTATGGGGGTATCGTTCAGAGGAGGGAGATGAAGCCGTTCACCTTGGCGTAGTATCCATCGTATCCCTCACAGTCGCCAACTACCATGAACTCGTCTTCATTGTCCAGGTTGCATTCCAGCTGAACATGATGTTTCTCTTTTTATTAGAAATCAATTTACCCCCAAGTTTCCGGCTTGGTGATATGCATCTTTGCGCTGCTGCACGTCATTTCGAGCCATCTGAGCTATCTGAAACAAATCATTGACTTCCACTTGTATTGATAGAATGGAACTAACGGAACAGTTGGGAAGATAAGAGCAATTTTTGAAACATAAAATTAAATCCCTAGATACCAACCGTTGTGGCATCCATTCCATGAAACGTCTCTGGAGGATATTGTTTGGTGGGCTTGGAGTCGTAGTCCGAGACGTGCCTCACGATGGGGTCGGTCGTAGATTCCAGTCTCATGTTCTCGACAATCTCTTGGAAGGCAGGGAACTGGGCGAAGAGCTCGTTGATGAGCCTCTCCTCCTCCTCCTGGGCGGCGATGACGGCGTCCATTTCTTTTCCCTGCGCAGTCACTGCTATTTCATCCCGCTCTCTCTCCTCTTTCTCCATCGTCGGCACGAGAATCGTGTCTTCGTCCAGTGGTTCGTCTGCAAGATTATCACATATTTAACAGCTATCATAATCATAAATAATTCACATCATAATCCTAAATAACACGGGTTCTCCGAGAAAATCGAGCAACTAGAGAGGGCTCTGGCCAACCTTAAAAAAGTCATGCCCCCAGGACCAGTGGTATATTTTTTAACATGGTTGGGTCAAGAAAAAATTTTTGAGCTATTCAGCCGGAAGGTACCTGCCCACGTTGAGTATTCGCACTGATTTTCGTGATTTCGTCATTTGAAAAAAACGACGCTTCTTCTCGATTTTATTTAAATTAGTTGTGTCTTCTCGGAAATTTTTGAACACAAACGACTTATAGTACGAAAGCTGCTCTACAAAACCCGCACCTGAAATCCATGAAAAGTCGAAGGGTTGCGGAGTTACGATCAAAAATCCAATTTTTGCATTCCGAAGAAGTCGGTTTTTTATGCATATCTCATATAAAGCGATCGATATCGTGTTTATTGAATTTTTTTCTGATTCTCCATTAAATTTGCTACAAGACCCACCGGTTCGTAAAATCGTTTAAGTGGGGGAAAACTGTCAAAAACGCCGGCGAACACTGAAAATCGAGGGATTTTGTCAGAGTTGGTCATATTGATGCATTTTTATCCCCCAGATGGGTTTTCGGATACCGGAAATTTCATGTGGAAAATTCTTGCCTTGAAACACTCTTTCAGATCGATACTTGAAATCCCGGCTTTCGGCCAATTTTTTCCT
>JACMIG010000001.1:93838-104705 GCA_014805385.1 Levipalatum texanum
GGCTGAATAGCTCAAAAATTTTTTCTTGACCCAACCATGTTAAAAAAATATACCACCGGTCCTGGGGGCATAACTTTTTTTAAAGGTTGGCCAGAGGTTGATGAGTGTTCTCGGAGAGCTCATGATAAATTCGCAAAGTTTGTATATAGTTCTATCTGTTAAGTACCTAGTCAGGAAACTTGCACAACATCGCTCGTATATTTACCCAGAACTTTTCCAAGAGTGGAAGTAGAACTACCTTCGCGAAGTGAGGCGGGTTCGACCACTACGCTCTGTTCCTCGCGCGATCTTTCTTCCTCCATCTTGTCCAATTCATCATCTTCGTCCTCCTGTTCTTCGACGTTATCCTCTACATTGTTTCCAATTTCTTGTTGTTCTTCATTCTCATCAGACTCTGCTCCTTCTTCTGAAACAAGGGGAATGGAAAATTTTCCAGCGATTCTGACCAGCATTGCCGGCTTCTTGTGCCGCAGCTTTTGCAGCCTTCGTCTCCCTTACTTTCGCCTGCATCTGCTCGATCTCTTTGATTCCTGTAAATAATGATTTCTATTCACGCAAGAAAAATTTCTGACTGTCTTTGAAGTCGACGATAGTTACCGCCGCGTATTGGATTGTCTCGACAACATTGTGATCCCACGACTCAGCTGAACTTTCAACGATTTCTCCAGTGTCCTGGAATTCGAGATCTTGGGTCGGAACGTGGTTGTTCGATTACGTCAATCAGGAATCGGCGATGGTCGATTTCTTTTGTGATGTTTCTCACACCATCCAATATTTTTTGAAAGTCTCCAGAGCCGATGAGAGTTTTCTGAAAGATCGTCTAGCATGTTTGGTGTGGAGTGAATTACCGCAAAGTTGATTATAGCCTTCCGGCCTTCCGAAGTCTTCATGTCCATCAAAGCCGGAGCGTTGAACGCTGAACAACAATCGAATTTCGAGCGGAGGTGAGAAATGTACGTGAGAAAGCTTTGTCGGGGTCGAGGTCCGGTTTTCGCTTAGCCGGAATTTCTTCAGGCGTTCGTGACGAATACCCAAATCTTCGCTTTCGTGTCGCCGGCTGCAGCAATAGAAATATTTCTGGAGGAGGATGTGGAAAGCTCACCCATTCATCGTCATCTTCTTCATTGCCTATTTCCTCCATGACATCACGATCGGTATTTTTCCTACCTGCGAACGGATAATTTTCAGATGTACAGTTGTCATACCAACCTCTATCGGCATAGGACGCTCTGCTGCTTCTGAATCCTCGAAACCGACCACTCTGTAAATCGAATTGTTATAGATTGAGAGGCATGTATCATACAGAAGTTCCAGCAGAAGAGGAGGGTCTGGAATTTGGATTGGAATCCACGTCGACAGCTGCAAAAATCTGATATTTCGCACTGCATTTTTCGACATCTCTGACCAGAGGAAGTGGAGGGCCTTGGATCTTCAGGCGGGCTTCCCACTCGGTCCTCTTGCCGAGGTGGCTAAATGAGAAAGCTGCATTTTTGGAATGAGAAATACTAAGTACCTGGCTCACGCTGGTGTCATTTTTCACAGGACGAATAGATCTTGGTTGAATAGTTAGATCGTCTGAAAACGGAATATTTCGAATACGATATTATAAAGTAGTGAAAGTAAGTATTTGAACATGTATATTTTATGTTGAATTTTATTTTGTTAACACACAGCACTGAGACTTACCAGCAATGGGGTCTTGGGGAACAAGATCGATCTGCTCTTCTCTTCTCCCCGTTCTCCTCGCATCCATACACTGAAAAAATAAAGCATGTTTTTACCAAATCGGTCCAATGTGAAACACGGGCGAATCATGAATATCCACGATTTTTCTTATTTACGTGAGGATAAATTCAATAAGAGTAATCGTTAAAAGAAAGGCAGGCTATGAACACGTAGTAAGGGGGGAAGATTCAGTGAGGCTTCGCAAAGAATAGAATTGACGCGACACGGTAGCTGAGAACTGCTCGAAGGCCAAAGGTGGAAGATGGTCACAACGTCGTTAAGGAGTTATGAAATAGAAAACAATTTCATGTTAGTGAATGTGTTATTGTTTGAATTAATTTGAGATGTATTCCATGCTTCGAAAAATTGTGAAATACATCAATCTATGTATTCACAGTTCTAAACACATCTCCATATTCTCAGTGAAGGATTTTTTATCAGCTCGCCATTAATTGAGCACTTTTCTCTTTTGAAGCATCTAGGAATGAAGGTGTAAAGCTCGAAAGTGTAAGCTTAATTTCTTGGTTAGTTGTGATCTAAACAACGAGTCCGATTATCATTCACAACTTCAGCGTCCCAAGTAATATAAAGCAATCCATGCAAGGCAAATCCATGCAGATCCATAAATATTTGCTTATGTTTCCAGTCATCATTCCTCAACAACCATGCATGCATTCAAATTATATAGCCCACAATCTACTGGTTGAAATTACGAAACGACGCTGGGTGCACGCGTTGCGTACGCGTCGCGTGCCTATTGCACATCATATCCCTCTCTCCACTGTACTCGACCACGAGGTCCTCAAACGAAAAGACAAAAGACGAAAACCTTAGAACCGTTTTAAGCTAAGAGAGGGTTTAATTCACTGTTTACCTGCACCTCTCGGGCATCTACAGCATGAGCTTAATCCCCCCCCCCCCTTTCTCACAGGCCATAGAGGATTAGGCTAATCTGCCGCTGGGCCCAGGGGTCATATGTTTTATGCACCCCCATCCCCCCTGGCCATTTTGAGGGTCCATGTTCATTCCTAATAGGCGTAAATTCGAAGAAAGATAACGATTTGAGGAACGTTAATAACACAGATAAAAATGGGGAAAACCTTTTCAGCATGCATTTCTATGGATCTCTCTCGTCAGGTGAAATTTAAAGCAAGGCCAGCTTATTTCGGTCAAAGCGAATTATGCAGTTAAGACGCTAGAAGAGCTACAGACATAGGCATCAGTTCAACAGTTCCATCACAGAATTAGAAGATTACAGAGCCCTTCAGCGCACTAATCGACCAGTTTGGCCAATGTTTGTAGTGAGAAAAATTTGAATTTTACGCTCCTTACACTGACGGATCAATATTGCGAGAGCAGTAATGGATAAATATGCGGGCGAGATAAGATAACGAGGGTATGGCACCCAGAAATGTTTAAGTGTGCCTGACCTTCCCAAGGTCATAGCGACCCAGGTCAGTCAACCTATGTCTGCTCTCCTTCCCTCTCCATCTTCTCTCTGTCTGTGACTCACTGCGGGGGCACTAGGCCCCATGGCGGCTCTTGTCACCTCAAGTGTACTGTGAGAGCACCTGTTGCCTTTAAAGAAAGGGCCAGGGCGTATTTCCCTTACTGGATCAAAGGACTATCCAGCAATGCAAGTGCAACAGTTGTGATTGCAGTTCGAAGGAAAAAAACAAGGAATTTCAAATTTCACATGACCATTTACTAGGGTTTCTGACCTTATTCATCGCTTTGACACAGTCTTGCACACCGCTTTAACACAGTCTTAAGTTATAATGAAACGGTAATCTCAGTTTTGAGGTTTCACTTTTCTGTATGCTATGATTGAGTGTTATTAGTACGGAGAAATCGCAAGCATTATGTTTGTTCAAGTCAAGGCGCGAATCTTAGCACCGTCCCCATTCACGCCCGCTGGCACAGCCAGAGGGCCTAGAGCAAACATTTTCATAACGTACACAGATGTCTCGGGCAGAACCGTGCTACGTGTGGAGACTGTCTCGCCATTAACTACGGAAAAAGACCATTAGAGACAGCTACATATCAAATTTCACTGGGAATTTCAGTTTTAATACGTAGTTTACATGAAGTTTTTTTATTATTCTGAATTTGTTTGTTCAGCGATTTTGTATAATATTTAATTGTCTTGCCCAGGTGGAAATGTATTCAAAGTGAAGAAAGCGCGTTCTCTTTAAAAAAACAGTTAAGAAGTAATCCCATAGAATTAGAATATGTAATCAAATTTCGTGGAAAATTCGCAGCGTAAGTACCAAATTCTCATGAGAAAACTTGATTGGTTTCCTTGATCTAGGGTTTTGCGAGAACGTTTTATATCAAGGACTTAACCTCATAAATTAGTGACCACTGGCCCTAATCGCTGCCAAAAACAGACGAGCAGTATAACAAGACGTAAGGATTGGGTAATAAATCAAGCGACGACTATACAATCTCAATTGGTTCAATGGGACAAGACAGAGGGTAAGAGATGGGGAATTTATTAGGGTTTGTACTCCACTGAAAAAAACAATGTTGCGAAGAAATCGTCTGCGTACATTGTCCATGGGCGCGAGACACGGTGTGAGCATTCGAGAGATCGCAAACTGACTTGTGCAATTGCGTTATGCACACCACCTCATTCATGAGCAGATAATGTTTCTTTCAAAAGAGAACAAAAATCGAAAACTTCTCCTCCACACACCACAGCAGATGCGATTTTCGCAATGAATTAGAATAATAATGATTACTATCTCTTAACAAAGGTGAAATTCCTTCTGAAAGGAAAACTGAATGTGCGACTGCAGGAGCAGAGTAAGAGAACGTAGCTGAGGAACGAGATGGAACGGGTTGACACCGTAAGAGGACGCAGCTCGATAGGCAATGGGAGTAGTGGGTAAACAACCGCGTTGCACAATATTGATCTCAGGCGGCCTGATATTTGAGGTCCTGCAGTTCGAATACAGTAAATGAGCCGCAGTAACGCATCGATTAACTATCAATTGTTTTGCGAGATTGAGCCAAGATTCAATTGAGAGATGTATAATCAGGTCATGAAGACCCGCTTTCGCTGCAGGTGACGCTGCAAATACCCATAATTAAGATAGCGAGAATGATTGACGACGAACCAAAACCCCTGCAAATGTCACGATTAATGTGTTCTTGGTAAACAATCTCAAAATCATCTGCGGCTGCCGTAATTTGTTATGCTCATGCACACTTCTATCTGTAAGAGGTACGATAAACAGCTTGGTTCTATTGAAAGATGGGGAATAATACCGTTTCCCTTGAGAGTAAGCCCAGTAAAAAGAGAAAAAGGAGACGAAACTGTATCATTGGGGACAATAAAAGCTTGCAAGTTCCGCATAATTTCACGAGGCATTGAGAATTCCATGAACGAGACCCTGGTGGGTATTGTTTAAAACAGAAATTTTGTTGATAAAATTTATCCAGAAGCGCCGTCGCACAAATAACCATTCCTACAAAAATAAGTGGGAATTTTAGTTACGGCAGGGAAAGACACAGATACAATTTGGTCTGAGCAAAACAGTAATCTGTATCACCTGTCGGCTTCTCCTGTGCTTCGCCAATAACAATGTGAGGCTCAACACGTGCTTTCCCTGTTATAGATGAAGCCTTACTCCATTCTCTCATCTACAGTATCCTCATGCAGGGGAGAGCTCGGGCGAGGAGCCTTTTCTGTCATCCATTTATTTTCCGCCGAGTACCCATCTTCTCGGCACAGCCCATTGGCCGCCATCTGCTTCTCTCATATCTCGATCTCTCCCTGTCCGAGGGGGACAGGTGTCAACCACGAATAGAGTGGTATCGGCCACCACTTCAATTACCTAATGCATCGTACAATCTCCCCCCGATGCAGACTCTTTTTCCCAGCCTGCCCCCCGTCGATCCGCCTCTTTGTTTTCTATGGGCTCACTCTGCCATTACTTGCAGTGATGGTCATCCTCTCAGACCGGAAGGATTCTTTCTTCCTGCGAGAGAGGGTGAGGAGAGTGAGAGAGCAGAGGGGGGGGGGCAGTGCTGCGGGGCGAGTCTCACATCATTGCCTCCTCGCCCCCAAAAAAACTCGGAATGGGTTGGCCCCCTGTGGTTTGGCTGGTCATTGGCCTCGGGGCGAGAAACGATCTCGACCCTTGGACAGAGCACTTTACCACAGTCTGATAAGATTGGCGCCGATCGCCCCATTTGTGGGGCAGTCTACTCCTTCCCTCCCTCCGTCCCTTATCTGATGCCGATGCCTCGTCATTCCCCTCAGAGGCTTGCAATTTGCGCCCCGAATGAATGAATCGTGCTCGGAGCTCCACGCGAATGTTGTAACAGAAGAGAGCGAGGGCGAGAGTTCTTGCGTAGGCGGACGAGGTGGCCAGAGTGAGGTTCTTTCCTCCGTCTCCAATGGATTTTCTTTCAGTGTCCCAGCACTGGTCATCCAATATTCCATCTCCTATGCAGCCACATCTGGTGTACGAATGACGGGCGGGCATTGGTTTTTTGGTTGCCACACTGCAGCATTCGTTATCTGTTGCGCCATCTTTGGAACGGGGGGAAGGGGAGGGAGAGAGGGGGGCCGCTCCTCTCACCCGACTATTCGCCCCTCCCCCCGGAATGCTTCCGATACAGAGCTGGCAGTGAATTGGGAACGATCAATTCTCCTGCCTTCTCTGCCCTCTCTGTTCGTGCAGGGAGAAGTACAGGGGGGAATGTTTGTCCTTACTCGTGCAGCTCGACAGGCCCTCGTCCCCTCCCTGCCCGATCTCCCCCTCTCACACTGGAGGGGCCGTCTCGACCACACTGTCATCGTTCCCTTCCCATGTAATCGGGTACTCGATTCACCCTCTTTTTATCTACGATGAGAGGGCGACGGCGGGGCGAAGGGGACGGCCTTGATCATGTCTAGAGCCTCTTTCCCCTCTCTTCCTCCGATCTCAACATTGTGCCAATGTGCCCCGTGGCCCACGGGAGCTCACAACACCTTGGCCTCTCCATCGATCGGTTCACCGTCCGTGTCCCGCCAATCGCATTGCTAACATAAACGGCCGAGTCGCGTCCCCTCTGCGTTCTCGAACGCCTTTGCTCTTGTTCGATTGGACAGTGCAGTTCCTTCCCTCGGCTGAGGGTTGACCTTTGCTTTCTCCCCCTGGTTATTCGTATGTCTTCTTTCCCGCCAGCCAAGGCGACAGGGTGATTTTGGCGGGCATCTTATTCTTTCCAAACGGCCCTGCCACAGAGAGTGAGTCAGCCACTGCCTCGCATTCAAACTGAGTCTCTGCACCTGCGGAGCTCCAGGTGCTGCCCCACCGAGGCTTTCCACACCTGCAGCCATTCACATTGCCTTGGTTGCTCCCCTCCACGACATTCCCCTCTACCCTGCCTCCTTCTCTCGAACACTTCTTCTTTCCGCATTATCCCTAGAAGGCAGCATCTTTTCTAATCTTCCCGTGAGACTCCCTTCCCCTCCTCCCGCACTTCCCTTCACAGCGGGCGGGGGACATTCATTCTCCTAATGAGCTTCGTCTCCGTCATTGTCACTGGCTCTCGTTCGTGGAGGGAGAATGACTGTCCCTTGCAGGAGGTCGATGGAGCTGGGAGAGGGAGCGTTCGCTGGGCGGCTGCTACTGGACGCCCTCTCGGAGCATCTGCCCCCTGACCCGCCGCCCATTTCCCTCTCCGACCAGGCGGCATCGCCCTCTCTCTCCAACGGCCCTCCGCCAGGCTTCCGACCCCTCACTCCCTACCAGCACGAAATGATGTCGCGAGGGCCGACGGTGGGCCACGACGTCCCCCCTCACATGCTGTCGGGAGCCCCCGAGCCACCGCCACTCTGCACCTTCGAGGAACTCAAGTTGTGAGTGCCCTCCCCCTCTCCCTTCAGGCAGCGACAGGAGCTATTTTCTATTTTCAGCGTCGAGATGAAACAGGTGCTCGACACGGAGCTCATCAATCTTCGATCAGACACCGAGGCAATGGAGAAGCACATCGACGAGCTCATCCTGGTCGGTGGACACCTTTTACACCTACTTCCCCATTAGCCAGCAAAGATTATCTCCCTCATGCTGATAATCGTTGCCATGGATACGCACCTGCGGATAGATGTGCATGTATATCTCCTCTCCTCTTTACCGTATCACAGTATATCAAAACTTTCCCAGTAATTGAAAAAATTGATGACCATAATATTTTTCATTTTAGTTTAGCATTTGAGCACAAATTCGTTTTGTCGACGCTATAGTCGTTTATATTTTCACAGGATAGATTCCAAAGCGCACGATGCGAGAGGCGGAAAAATATAAAAGCTAATTCATGGCTATCATACATCAACAATCCACTTTGGCAATAAATTGGAGAAATAAGGGTGAATTGCGTGGCACCATGGAATAATGTGGTCGTTGAGGCGCACGAAATGGCCGTGAGGGAGCTCAAACGACTCGAGGAACAACGAGAGGAAATCGAGAAAAAGAAGACCAAGCTAGAGGCCGGAGAGGGGAGCCAGAAATTCCGCAATGTCAGCCGCTTTATTTTAATAACTAGTGGACCTAGAAATGAAGGTTGCTTAACAGTAATTTCAAGGTCCGTATTTAATGCTCATCCAACATATTAAATAGAATAATTTACAGTTTATGTACAACTACATGGATTACTTCAACCAGTTGTGTGTAAAGGCTGCGCAGTTCTACGATATCTGCTGCCAGAAGTGAGAGATCCCTTTAGAAAAAGAAGAACATGCTGCTTCAGGGTTTCCGAGATCCCCGGTCTCGAGGTCGTCGCCGTCCGCTTCTCCATCAATAGAGACAAGTGGCTTCTCCTCCGTGACAACATCCTCCGCCACATGAAGGCCAATCGGGTACGACCTCCAAATAAGACTAAATATTCATGCTTACGAATATTTTGTTCACAGTTAGTTACCTCTCTTATTTCTAAATGTATTGGAGTGCAGAAATTTCATCGTAATTTACGATTCGTAAATATCGTTTTTATAATACATTTCTCGCAGGCCGGCGGGACGACTGGCAGCTGCTGTGCCAAGAAGTGGAAGCTCCCCTGCCGCCTCCTCGGCGACGAAGACGTCAAGCACTTCGTGGAAATTCAACTGAGGAAGAGCGACGGCGTTGCCAAGCAGGGCGAGCTCCTGTGGCCGACCATCAAGGGACTCTTCGAGATGCACGACTCTGCGGTTCCAATGTACGCAGGCTAATCTTTCATTCGTGGAGAACTTACATATAAAGAATGATTAATGTTTTATGGAAAATGTTTTAAAAAAGAATAAACTAATACTTGACATTTCAGCAAGGCTCTGCAAGTGAATCTGCAGCGTTGGCTCTTCTTCCAGGGGCGCTCGATCGATCTTCTGGACGACGACGTCAGCTTCCACCCAGTCGACGTCCGTTACATTCCCCCTCCACAACCATGAAGCAATTTCAGGTGGCGGTGGGTGTGGCAGCCATGGTCAAGTTCACGGGAATCTCTCAGCGTACTCGCATCCTTTTCCAGCCACACTCTTGCAAGGTGAGCGAATGGTCCCGAAGAAGGGGAAACGTGGGACTCTTTCCAGGTCTGCTTCGCCTCGATCCAAATGGACCTCTCCAAGGGCTACCATGATCAGAACTTCTACATCTGCAAGAACTTCACCTGCATGGAGCCATTCTGCAAGAGCGTCAGACACCTTTTCTCATCGTATCTATCGCAATATTTTGCAGTGCGTTGAAGTCTGCGTGGCAACGAAGAATAACATCTGCCCCAACTGTCGCGACTACGACCTTTCCCAGGCAATGCTGCCCCCCAAGGCCAGTGTCCACCAATACCGCCCCCAAGAGCATGCACCCTCACCCATCGCTTACCACTGAAAAGCTTCAGGTTACACATTCCTCTCACACTTCTGCTACCAATAACTGTTCCGAACGCAAATCTGCAACCTAGCACATCCTACTCTGCATTGATCGGAAGTCACTAATATTAACACATTGTCATCTTCACTTGCCACCCTCTATCCATTCATGCCCACACAATTAGCTAAAAACCAAACTTCTGAGTCTGTTGGCTTTACAGTGAGCTTTTTTGGTTTTGCGTCGTTGGGATGTCGAGTAATTCTGATTTCATGGGACATCATTCAGCGACACAGAAAAATTTCTGATGACGTAAAACGAAAGATTGTTTTACCTGTTGTATCATGTCTATGATATTACTAATCGCATTTGTATTCGCTAAAACAAGGAAAAATTACCCAAAGAAAAACAGCGCATGTAGACCGTCAATTTATTATCGATTATTTTTAATACCGATGCATACATCACATTCTTTTCTCTTTCATACTTTCTGGTTCTCAGAACTGTCCAAGCCGGCCGCCTCTGGCCGAGCAAGCTACCCAGCTTGCATAGAATTCTTTCCCGACTGCAATTCGAGATAGACCGAGAACGAAAAAATTCACGAAAATATTCATTGCGTTATTCTTTGTTTGTTAATAATGTCATTTTCAAAGATGAGTTACTTCTCTCAACTCGGTAGATCCACTCATATTGCGTAGTACTCTCACTCGGTAACTCCCGCTCCTTAGATGATGCAGTACATGCTGTCCCCTCTTTCTGGTTCCCGCTTTCATACGGATTTTGCGTAACCTTGAAACTGGCTAAATTTTAGAAACATTATTATAGTTCTCATTTGATGTAATATGTAGTGCAACAGCTTTCAAATATTCAATTAATAATTTTCACGAATCTTGCTTGGAAATGTTTAATGTTGAATTTAGCAGATAAAGCTCTCACAATGGATGTATTGGACTAACATATTTGTTTTAGTCAAAACAGTTGGAATTTTAATAACGCATACTCATGTTACTAGATATTGGATTCCAAAGGGCAGAGAGAGAGCCAATTCATCACTGTAGTTTTTTATTAAGTCGCATTTGCACGTAGCAGAGACACCTCCAAGTCAAGAACAGATGTTAGGAAAGGAGTCTGCAACTCGCAAGTTCATTAGTATTGGTTGGCACCACTGAACTTGTAAAACGTTCCGCATGGATACTGTCGTTAGCGGTTTTTACCTGCGAACTGAACAATTGGAGCACAGTGAGTTCGCTTGGGCACGCTTTTATAAACCGTGCCCAAGCGAACTCACTGTGCTGCATTTTTGGTGTTCG
>JACMIG010000002.1:0-40663 GCA_014805385.1 Levipalatum texanum
GATGTAGTTGTCTCGGTTTTTAGGAGAAACACTTTGTTACGATTTGGTGTCGGGGTTTTGGGGAGTTCGATGGGCTTGCTCTCTTTCTTCGCATTCCAAACCTTGATTATCGTGTTTTTTGAAGTTTGATTGATCTAGGATTTATATAGATTTTCAAATGCTACTACTTGACCTCCTTGTTAGTCTTTTTGATGTCGTTGTCTCGGTTTTTAGGAGAAACACTTTGTTACGATTTGGTGTCGGGGTTTTGGGGAGTTCGATGGGCTTGCTCTATTTCTTCGCATTCCAAGCCTTGGTTATCGTGATTCGTGATGTTTGGTTGATCTACGATTTATGTAGATTTTCAAATGCTACTACTTGACCTCCTTGTTAGACTTTTTTATGTAGTTGTCTCGGTTTTTAAGGAGGAACACTTTGTTACGATTTGGTGTCGGGTTGTCTGGGAGTTCGATGGGCTTGCTCTCTTTCTTCGCATTCTAAACCTTGATTATCGTGTTTGATTGATGTTTGATTGATCTACGACTTATGTAATATTTGGAAAACTGCAATTTGACCATCTTGATTTTAGTGCGGTAATCTCGCTAACGTTTTTGAGAAGCTTTGTTGGCATTTGGTGCATCCCTCTAACAATAAGTGTTCGGAGTTTGCGGTCGCTAACTACTGTCTCCGTCAGAGGTGTTAAGAGAGGATTTGGGGAGGAGTAAAGTAGTGGGGGGCCGGGAGTTCGTGGGGGTAGGGCGTTGCAACCTGTCAGGAGGAGACTTTGTGTGCCGAGGAGTACAGGGAGTGTTCGTCGATGGGGGGGCAGAGTAGGGGGAGGGAAAGGTTTGCTCTCCTGCCGTGGGGGGTCCGTCCTCCTTCCTCCTCCCCCCAGGGCAATCCCCCATTGCGCCACCCACACGTTCGAGTAGCCACGAGTGTCCCATTCTCTGCTCCCCCCTACTTACGCCCTCCGCTCCTGGCATCCTCCCCTCTCGCTATAGTCGCCCTTCCCGTTCTCAATAAACGCCCTTAATTGGATCCGCATCCCAGAAAGTACACGAGGCCAAGAGCACGAGGGCCGTCTGCCGGAGGTTTCAAGTACAGAAAAGACCCATCCCTCTTTACGTTCATCTTCTCATCCTTAGTATTCTTTGATATCTGGATGTGTCAATCAGTCACGAGGAGTCTTCTAGAGAACGCTCCTTTCCTCCAGCCTTCGATAGTCTTTGCCTTATTTCCGGGACCTTTCGGTTGTTTCCTTTCCCTCGTAGTCAGGCCGCCCTCCTATCGCCACCCCTCATCTTTAGTCCATTCTAATTTCACTTCTGGGACACGTTCATTCGCACTTATATCTCCCTCTACTCGGGAGTCGGAGGAGACCCGATTATTAGATCTGCGCTCATTTCATTGCCCATTCTCAAGGTTTCGATCGGTCTCTATTGTTGCATTCCATAGATCATAGGGACATTATCTTGGCTTGGAGCTCTGAACATGGCAATGAGTCATGCAACCCTCCATGTTTATTTCGTCTTCTCTGATTACGGTAGCTTTTGGAGATAAGGAGCTGTCAGAGATGGCTTGATGAGTCGACTGGGGAATGGGAGAGCGGCCGGGGGGTCGGAGTGCCGGTGGCCGGTTCAGCTTCATGATCCTTTGTGTCGGGAACGAGGGCGGGTTATGGAGAAGCTCGACCTTGGGGTAGGTATCCCCCCTGGGGGCGTGGGTCACCTTGGGGGAGGCGGTCCGATCTCGTCTCTCATGCTCGCACGGCGGTCAGTGGGGCGCTATCAGTGTCCTCCTCCATCATCCCTCACTCTACCCATCCTCCTCCTCCTCCTCCTCCTCGTAGCGTAATGTTGCGTAGTCAAATTTCTGAGTCGCTTGGCCCGGGGCCGTCTATCAGCCTACGAACTCGGGGGGTCCCCTCCCAGAGGGAGCAGGGAGGGCAGCGGCTGTAGTACTGAGAGGACATTCTGCCCGCTCTCTCGCGTGTGTTCCCTCCTCCCCCTGCATCAGCTGAGCTTGCCTCAGGCCGGTTCTATCCGACTACCCCTTTTCCTCCCTCCGTTCTCCGATCCTCCACTGCCCTTTCCTCTCTCTCTCCTCTTTCTCTTGCGCATCTCCCACCCAGATCGCAGAGGCTTCGCAAAAGGGGATGAACTCTCGACCATCAGGGTTATATGAATCGCCCCCGTCTGCCCTCCCCTATTGCCTGATGTAGGCTACTCCTTTCACTTCCCCTCCACATCCTTCCTGCGAAACTCTCACTCCTGTCACATTACTGTAATGGGCAATTGGACTCTTCATTCACTCTTATTCCTTATCCAGAAGGCGCGGGAAGGAGGTCCTGTTCCTCCATTGGCGCGCGTTGTCTCTCTTCCTTGCACACTCCCTCTCCCTACCGTATCCTCTCCACTCTCATTTTTTACGTCTCTCTCGCTAGCGCAGCTCTCTCTCGCGAGGAATAAACAGTTCGCGATTAGCCGCCGATAAATACCGTATCCCTGTTGCAGCAGTCGCTCGTATTTTAGTAGGTGGGCGGAGGAGCGGGGCTGCGTGGAGGCTGAAGTGCCTTTCCAATCATCACGACGTCGCCATCGTCCCCTCCCCCGCCATCCTGGCTTCTACCTCCACGGGCCACGAGGCCCAGAACTTTCTCCAGACCCTCATCGAATCGGTGAGTTCCCCTCCCCTCTCGAGAACGCCCTCACATTGCACTTCCCCCATAGACAGCAACAAGTGTTCCTGGCCCAGATTGATGCATCTATTTTGCATCTACGTCATAGAGAATCCCTGCCAATTCCATCTTCTGTTTCTTCCCTCATTTTTATTCATGGGAAATGGAAGAGGCCTTCCTCACCCGCCGACACTTTTGGCACTATGCGTGGGGTCGTCCGAATACCAAATGGGGGAGTCCCCGTAGTGCTGTTCAGGCATTCAGTCCTTGTGAGTGACTCTCGCTGGAAGTTTGGGGGCACCTCCCTGCGGGTCCTTCGTTGCTGTGGGTGAAGTGCCCCGGGACAATGGCCTTCCTTTATTATTCTCCCGAACAGCGCGGGATTCATTCCAGTAGAGGAGTGAAGGGATGGATGCAGGGGGGATATGCAGTTGCGAACTGAGCAACATTCCGTGAAAGCAGCTGAGAGAAAGTGTCAAGGATTGGGAACATGCTATAGGGGAGCGAGGGTGGAGGAGGGAGGGTTGAAAGTGGCTTTGGCACTGGGGGCCTTTCTTCGCCATCTAAATTGGCTGCCATGGCGCGCGTGTTCATGCATTCTGAGCATGCCTTGCGTAAGGGGGCCCGGGACATCCGCGAATCGCACTGGGCAGTCTCATAAAGGAACGAACGACCACCACTCCTTCCAGTCCCCTCCACCGAAACAAAGAGTCTGCCGCATATGAGACGCGATTACGAGGGTAGGGACAGTGTGTAGATGTTTCCACTCCCTCCCTCAGGGGGAGCGGCGCCCTCCCCCAGGGGCTCTCTGCTATTCAAATTGAGCAGTTGAAGGAGTGACCTAGAATATCCCCCATTCTCTCCACTCTTGACAGGTGGAGGGGGGAACGATCTCGGCCTTCGAGAGTGAGTGTGCATCCGAGAGAGCACAGGGGGGTTCGAGAGATGAGGAAGAGAGATTTCGCATTATGTTGCAGCGAGAGCTGAATATGTTAGTGAAAGTTGCCTTCCTCCGCCCTCCGATACACTTTCCCTCTCTCCCATGATCATTATGGGAGAGGGGTGTTACGATGTTCGAGAGGGAGAGTGGACGGCGCAGAATTGGAACGCCATGCGAAAGTGCAGAGACCCCCTCACACTCGGGAAGCCCCAGTTCGCATACATACTTATGCGGAAGGACAAGGGCAAACGGAAACTTCTCCCCTTCTTCTAGTGGATACAGTATTCCCCTGAGGGACACATATGATAATGCTTCATTGCAGCTCACACAACAAATCACGTCTTCTGGATCGGATACGAATAGGAATGCTCTTGAGCACATGCAGTCTTCCGCCCATACAGCCGCCCCCTCATCCAGTGGAAGCCTCCATACGACGGCCACCGCTCCCGCCACCAACGGATGGCCGGAGACCTTACAGATGCCACCCAAGCCCCCCACCGTTCCGCCTCCCTCCTCACCTCCAACGAGGCTCAGGGAATGTGACGGCTGTTCCTCACTTAAGAAGTCAGTCATTTCCCATTTTTGGTCGAGCATTTTTGAGGCAGGCAGTGGTCAATTTCAGTGGAGCATAATTTCAGTGTGGAATTTCAGTTTAAGCATTCCTTCCCTTATACTACTAACTCGTGAACATCAAGTCCGTTGAATTACTCATTTGAGTCGCTCCCTCCCTAACAGAGTACCTATTTCCTTTTCAGCTGTCCGATATCGACCTACAAATAGCGCATTTTGAGTAGTCAGCTGATACGCCTTTGATTTGAGTGGGGCGTACTATTCTCGGTCTCTGCACTTGGCTCGCCCTATAGGCAGGCACCGTTCCCTCCGTGGTCCTCCCTTCGTATCTCATCGTAGGCGCCGTAAGTCTGCGAGGGAAGGGAGGGAAACCCTCGTCCTTATCATCATCATAATACCCTCGACTGTTACCATGATGGCCTCCTCCCTCCATCTCTTGTGCACTGATCTCTCCACACTTCTGCAGTCTGTTCAGTGGGGTTGGCGACAGCCGAGAGGGCCAAGGGGGACGGCATTTGCATATGCATTTCGTTGTAGGGTAAACAGAGAAAGCTGCCCTCGGGCCATTCCCTCGGACTCAGCTGGCCATTGAACGGCCGCCGTCTCTGCGTTAGGAGGTCTCTTCTCCCCTTGCGCTCTCTCGTAGTTAGGGAGGGAAGGGCGGGCGAGAGAATGGAAGAAGGGGAGGGAGGGTGGAAGTGGGGACCTCACTCGCTTGCGCAATAGCCGGGTGGCGGGAATGAGAGTGTCCTCCCCCTCCGCCCTCAGTTTGTGTGCCAATGCCCCCTCGGACGAGCAATGGCCCCTCCGGCCCCCGAACCGACAAACGTAAAGTGCAGCAGGGTCTCTGCCGCCTCGGGGGTCGCTCAGAATGAGGCTCATTTTGATGCCCTCGAGACTGGACACATGAGCCCTCCCCCGGGGAGAGAGGGACCGCGCTTGATTCTCCACCTGCTTCCTGTTCGAAAGAGAAGGGAAAGAGAGATGCGGCGTAACTGCAACAGCTCATTCCTCCCGCCATCCTCCCCTCGGCGGGCCTCTCGCTATGTCCATTCTCACACTCAATGGACGCACTATAAACCGGTTTGATCAGCTGGTTCGCTCAATGCGAGCCGTTGGGAAGAGGGAAGGGGGAAGAGGAGAGCGAGTTCCCTTTCTCCCTTTCCTCCCTTCGCGCCCCCCTTGAAACAGGCCGAAAAAAGCGGCGACTGGAGTGAGAGAGAAGAGGGTGGAGGGAGAACGCGCGAACGGAGGATGGAGGGCGCGCGAACGCAGCCCATCGCCTGGGAGCCATTCTTTCTCTCCAAACCACACTGTTCAGCTGATTACGTGTGGATTTGATAACATGGAAAGCTCGAGAAGGCCATTGACGACCTCTCGTAGATTCAAATTAGTAAGCTGTTGCCATGCCTATGGACGGGCGTCTGAAGAAGCGACGAAGCCTGCAATTTGTAATGAACATGTATGTCTCACCAGGCAATTCGAGTCACGTGAACTCTCTCGTGAGTAGTATGGCTCTCAAATTCAATTCCAAAGTTTAGTGGTGCCGTGATCTCACTTCTTATCTATCACCCACGGCATGAAAATGCAAAAGATTGCATCGGCCGGGAATCGAACCCGGGCCGCCCGCGTGGCAGGCGAGCATTCTACCACTGAACCACCGATGCGCTGTGCGACTGGCATCAGATCAGGTAGTCAGAGAGGGGGAGAGCTAGGATTTGGGAAAGGGAACAGCTCGCGGCTGTAGGGCAGAGGGAGGGGGGAAACTTGTTCCTGGGGGGATATCGTGCTTAATCGCTGCGACAGTGGCTCTGTTCAATCTGGCCCCGTGGCAGTCGCTGCTCGCGGGCGAATGGGCAGCTGCTGATCGAAAATCAGTCTGTCTATTCTTAGTGGTCTATCCCTGGGTCTGAATGGGTGGCGTGGGCCGCGCTCCATCGGCATTCTGTGTGCTCTCCTCTGCTCGGAAAACAGTGCACGGAGGGGACGTTGCGTGGAGGGGCGGAGGGGGGAGTGGATTCGCTTCCGTGTATTCGTCTGTCCTGATCTCTTCCCCTCGGGGACCACCCGTCTCTTACATCATCGCGCGAGAGTCACACACACAGTTCCCTCCTGCCATCTCCTCCTCCGTACTATCGTACTCTCCTGGATGTCTCTGCAACTCGCGTCCCCCCTGATGAGATTGGCGTCGTCGCTCGCTCTTTTCCTCCTCTCCAATGTTGCGTCCCCCCCGGGGCAGCCCTCGTTTCATGGTGTTTCCTGCTCTCAGTGAGCATTGAATTTGCATTTGGCGCGAGGGTCCAAGATTGGCTGTGGTCACTCGCCCGAGAAACACTTCCGCGGGCCTACACGCCATGGCTCACTTTATCAGCCTCCCTCATACGATGGCAGAGGGACACCGTAATCTGTGCAATTGCGCCATGAAGAGGATCCCGCGCTGCTGGCCGGCATGCCCGTTTAAGTGCTTTTTATATTCAATCGCTCCTGTCCAGTGGGCGCCCTCCAATCTCCCCCACACAGAGTAGATTTATAATCGGCTGCAATGATGTTGCGATCGGTGCCAGTTCGCACTATCAAAACGGGAGGGAAAGGGAGAGAGATCACGGGAGATCCGCTTCCCGGTGGCCACGGCAGCCACCATCTGACCACTCCTGTACAGAGGAAGCTTCCACACTCCCACGCCCCCAGGCTTCTTCCGCTTTCTGGCCTCGTGTGAACTCCCTTCGACGTCCCTCCACGGGAACGGCCGAGTGGATCACAAGCGATTAGTCGTGTTGACAGGTTTCGTGAGCGTCTGCCCTCCTCGTCACGTGCCCTCCTCCTCGTCTCCTTCTATTTGGGCCCTGCCCTCCAAACTGTTGCCGTTCCTCCGTGTCGCTCTTCACTCTCGTGATCTCGGAAATTGTATGTTTACTACTGGAGGAAGCTGTCGCTTGCGATCACCGGTAATACGAGGTTGAAGCTCCTCGACTGTTTGCTGTTCTCTCGTTCCTTCGCTGTTCTCACTCGAGTAGACGGGGTTCCCTCCGCCCCTTCGTCCATTTCCCCGAGGGCATTTTGCAATCCACAAACGGACCAAACATCTGCACTCGCTCCGTCCTCACGGATGCAAGCTAGTATTTCCACGGCGTCCCCCCACCAATTCCGCGACTGAAGACCGAACTTATTATTTGCATACGTGAAAGTTTGGGTCGCGGGCCCTGGAAGCAACATTTGTGGCTGCTGACAAAACAAGTATCGCATTTCTTGGCTGCCGTCCGATGGCATTTCTCTTTCGGTAGGCTCGCTGGCGCATCGAGGAGCGTACCCAAAAACTCGTTAGGTTAAACAGTCGCCTCCTGCGCTCGGCAGAACCGTTCGCTTTCGCAGCCACGAGAAGGCGAGGGGAGGGCAGAGGGAAGAGGGAAGGATGGAGGAGACCGTGAAGGACGAATCGCCTCTCGTGAACGGCTCCTTTGCCTACCCGATTAGCGGCCAATCGAATCAACACTTGCCAGCTCTCCTGTCATTTACCTTTGTTGATTGTCCCGGGTGTCTTTGTGTCTGTGCCATTGGGGGTCGTCCGTGTTGTCATCCCTCAGAGGGAGGAATAGTGCTCGTGACCCGGGGGTGTCTCCAGAGGCCAAGTGGCATCGATCATGCGAGTACGCTATCCCCCCAATCCCCCCGCCACCACTATCACGGCCCCTCCTCTCAAAAATGGACCCTCTTCCGACCCAAAACCTCCTCCTTCCGACTTGTCCTTCGCCCCGAAGAAAGACGAGAGGCCGCCCAGAATTCGGAAGCGGCGTAGTACAACGAGAGGACGATAGACGCCTTCGGGGGATGATTTAGTATGGCAGCCGCGCTCCCTTGTCACCGTCCAGACTCCCATCCAGCAAAAAACGAGCATCCTCACAGCCACAGAGAGACCACGACGGCCTTCAATCCGATGTCTGGCATCTCTTCATGTCTTTGATTCCTTGGCTTACAGAAGCACGAAAAAACGAACTTAAATGGGCCCAACATTTTTACAAAGGGACCTTGTTTCTCTGCTGCCTTCGAGCGTTATGAATAATACAGAATCTCCGTAGAAGGCATAGGAGGCCTCACGTTCCTTTGACTCTGCAGTCACTCGTTGCTGGCTGGGAGTGTTGTGCAGGGGATGAAGATGTTCGTCATCCCCTCTGGTCTCTCTTCGTGGTCAATCAGAGTAATAACCCGAGGGCGGAATGCTTGAATGGCTTGTCATGAGTAGTAGTCCCGTCTCTGAATGGGGCATCGTACAAGTGAGGGAGTGCAAGAAGAGTCTCCCTCTCGGCCATGGGAGGTCCTTTCGATATTGGAGCGTGCCCGTTTGAGACACTCCGCCCAGAGTGACCGCCCTCTTTTTGCTCTCTCCTCTCTTCTTCTGCAGGCTTCGCTGCGAGGGTGGGACTCAGCTGGCCTCCCTCTACTCCAATGTCCTTAGTAGTAGGACCTCCATCAACGTCCCCTCGTTGCTATTTCTCCCCTTCCCTTCTCTTTCGGGAGGGGAAGAGGACGTCTCCCCTTATATGGCCCTCTTCTCCCGCAAAATGTGGTCTTTCAGTTTCTGGTGGGCTGTCTCTCAGCATCGTTCGTATACTCGTATCCCACGAGGAGTATCCAAGGGGGAGTCGTTAGCCCTCCCCTTCCACTCTCACGAACTCCTGTCACGGGGGGAACACGCTCTCTCTCCTCTCACGCGTCCGACGCCCACAGAGTTTCGCCTAACGAAATCTCACGGTAATTGGCAGAGACTCTTCGAGGGGCCCTGAAAGCGCAATTTCGATGCCAACATCTGGGAATGGAATCTCCCCTCGTGGGGTGTTGAATGGTTCCTTGTCTCTGTCATCTGCGGTGCTCCTCTTGAGGAGTCCTCCTCGTTCGACGGGAGGAGTGTAGGTTGGTTGGCAACTGCAACTGACGTGGGAGTCTCAGGCGGAAGGTGCCTGATGCCCCGTGGGAGCGGCAGTACAATTCCCTTTCCCTTACTCGGCAAGAGAGGATTCACTTTTTGCGTAGTTGGAGCTGCACGGGCGTGCAATCACTAGGGGAACGTCCGGGAGAAGCGGGAGAGTGTTCCTCCTCCCTGCCTCCACTACTCATGTATCTGAGTCACGCGGTATCTCCCAATACTTCTGACGTCTCTTATTAAAATTCTCCTGTTATCGTATTTTCACGCGGAGACGTTGTTCCAATGAGCAGTGAAACGCCGGTTCGAAAGGGAGAGTTGACTCCTGAGAAAGAACGCCTTTCACCCATGAGCTCATCCAGACTGTGCGCATTTTCTGCTCATAATCGCTGATTAATCAGTATTTCCTCTGCAAGCTGCCGTCTGCTCCGTTATAGTTTGCTCGTCTCTGCAGGGGAGTCGCATGACTGGCCCCCCCATAACCCTTTCCTCCTGCTGAACGAGCATATTCCCGACCCTCGTGTTATCAGTGGAACACGGTCGATGGCATTTGGCGACGATCCCCTCCAAACACAAAGGAGAAGCACCTCCACAATGGGGGACTGTCCTCTTCCCCCATGGGAAACGTTCAAGCGTTCCCAAGGCATCACTTCAACGACGAGGCTTTTGCGAAATGGAGAACCTTCGTCTGTTTTGGGGAGGAGGAGACGTTCGATTCGGCCAGTTCATTTCGTAACGGCTTGGATGGTCATCGGAACGCGTGCGGTCGTGTGACCGACTACACGGGACTCACCTTCTCTGATTGATGCTACTACGCACACAACACAAACAGCGCAAACGAGGAAGGACTCGCAGGGGTCTCCCGTGGGCGTCCCTCGAGGACTTCTGTTGTGCCCCTTCGTGTCAATCTTCCTCCTTGTATACGTGGCCCCCACGAGATAAGGGGTCGCGAGGATCGAAAGTGATATCCACGTTCCCTTTCCGAGAGTGCAGCCGACAGGAAGCTTCGCTATCTCTTTCCCTCCCTCCGAATTGAGTGGCCCCCATGCATAAATGGAGCGATAACTGTCGTCGAAACGACGATGTTGCGGCCGATGATTGGCTCCTCTCTGGAGGGGGACACGTAGGAAACGGAACGGGAGCGATAATCCATTCTCCACTTGAACCACTCTCTTCTCTCCGCAACTATCGTCCATCTCTGTTCCACAACCACGTTGCGAGTATTCCCTCTGCAACGTCCGCCTGCTCGTACTATCTGCTCCCTTCATTCAATCAGCGCAGAATTATGTGTACCGCGCGGTGTTCCTGCCCATGCGGTGTACTAAGTGTTGACGGGCTGAGAAACCTCGTCCACGTCGTCCACTATTACCGTGTCACTTCCCTTTTGGCCGTGGAATGTGCACAGCATAACAAGTGCACAGCGTGTACTGTTGTTGCATTCTCCCCATACCGGTAACGAGGGCGTGCAAAAGCAGCCAACACTATTAATGCCCACCCATGTTGCTGTATTTATCTGTGGCTCCTGCCGTTCTCTGTCTATGATGGGGTCGGACTACGGTAGCAGCCGTTCCCTTTTCTTTTCTTGATGTCTCTTTGTCTTGCCCGCTCTTTCCTCCTCTCTCGATCTCAGTTCATGCTAGATCAGCCCTGAACATGTCTGGGATCTGCTCTTGCATTCAGAGGAGTCCTCCTAGGGGGTGCATCAGTGAGCAGAGGGGAGTCATGAAGTGTACGCCCTCCCCTCCTCCTCCCTCCCCATTCAGTCCTTCTCTTGCCCCCCTTCTACACACGGCCGGAGTCCTCGTGCGTAGTGTAACAGGGTGGCCATCGGACGGCATGAAGTCTTCCACGAGAGACGACGCCTCCTCATCACTGTTTCTCTCTCTTTCTTCTCCTGTTCCCATCTCCTCTGGATATTTCTGTCCTGATTGACTGCATCATCCTCTTCCGTTCTCTCGTTCGTGAGTCAGAGGGGGGAAACAGGGGGGCTGCCCCCGTCGCTTGTTGCTCTCTCCAGTCGTCGTCCTCTGCGGCGAATCCCGAAAATGAAAAGTGCGAGCCAACTTTGTGATGTGATGGAGTGGAGGGGGGCGTTCGCCATCAACAACGTGGCCACAGTCAACGGCGCCCACTCGCGAGCCCCTCCTTCATTCCCGAACGCCGCCCCTACCGTATCCCCCCGACGTCTCCTGATTCTCTATGTTGCAAATGCTCAGTAACCGGATGCCCTGGAGATATTTTTGTCGCCTCGCCTCGAGACACCTGGCTACTTTTTGGGTGGAGATTCCACTGAGTGGGACTCCAGGAGCAACTGTTCGCAGTTGGGAATGCGTCCTTTTTCCGGGCCCCAGAGGAGCAATTCAGGATGGTTGTAAGGGGACGCTCAGCTAGGACAAGGGAGAGAGAGATGCCCCTCTCCCTTTCACCCGTTCCTCCTCTTCTCGCCTGGATCATGATGTAACAGAATTGTTGCGAATCGGACTGGCCACTCCCCCTTCTTCTGTTCCATCTGCAGACCCCCTCGAGTATGTTCTGCAGCTGCCTCTCCTTCATTCTTTGTCTGCATATCTCGGTGTTCACTGCTCTCCGATGTCTGCTCGCTCCCCTCCTGATGCCTCCTGCCATATTCGATTCTATCGAGGGGCAGTCCTCGAATCTGCACCGAGAGTCTGCAGTCTCTAGCCGTTCCCTACTCTCCCTCTCGATGGGAATACGGTGGCCCGTTGCCCTCCCCCCTCGGGAGGCACTCGCTTTGTCCGTTGTGTTGACCGGTGGAGCCTCCGTGTTTTTCGGTCCTGGTCGAGTTCGGCGGGGGGTGGGGGGCGGGGGGCGAGGGAACACCGATGTTCTCGCCCCTTCCCAGAATCCCCCTCGCAGTCTGCACAGTAGGAGGGGCTGCCGTTCTCCCCTCAGACTCCACCCCCAGGGGCCTCCTGACCCGACCCCCAGGCACACCCTCTCCCCTCCCTCCGCATGGGCCCAACGTTCCCGCCCCTCCTGCTTCCTTATCGGGGGTCCAGTGTTTCTTTGCCACGTGAGAAGGGCCACTGATAGGTGAGAGGAACGAAGGTCATGGCATCATCGCTCTGTCCACAAAGTCCAGAAGCGTTCGCGCCCTCTCGCTCCACTTCTCTCTCCTTCTCCTCATTCCAAACTCTCCTGACATCTTCCCGTGCTCATCATTCGTCTTCATCACATCTCTTTCTTGTAGATCCGCGCGTTCATCCGTGATCCTTCTGTAGCCGGGGGCTCGTTTCAGTAATCACGATCGCCCCTCTGCGACGTCCTCCGAGCTGGTCGTCGGCCTCTCCGACCATTTCCCCGTCGACGTCCTCTTCGACAGGGAGAGAGTCGGTTGGCGGGGGCGACGAGGAAGGGGCGGAGGCCGCCCTCCTCCGCCTTCTCCCCCACCTCCAGATGCAACCGCCCCTCTCCCCCACCAACGCCCACGTCTTCATCCAAGCTCAACTGACCTTCTTCGGCCTCCCCGCCATCAATCCCCCTCCAGCCCCCTGGCCGAACTGCCCCATAACGATAGGGGAGCTCCTCATCTACACCTCCCTCACCCACACGCACGTCCGTGTCCTCCTCATCACGTACCCCCAACACGTCCAAGCCGCCATTTCGGAGTTCGGCACCGGCAAGGGACAGTACAACATTGACCGATACCGTGAACGGTTACTCCTTAAGGAAGGACCTTCAGCTTTTGCGTGAGCACTTTTTAATTCTGAGAAACGTGGTAAGCTGGCTGAGTGGGTGGAAGTGTTCTTTCCCATCGCCTTCCCATTGTTTCCGTCGCCTCATCTTAGACTCTCTCGGGGCAGCGAAAAGCTCATCGCACCTTTACACTTAGCACAAACTCCTGGAGCGTTGGCTGCCCCGCGAGAAGGGGAAGGACGTCCCTTCCCCCTAAAGAAAGACCGCCGTCGTAGATAAGAAAATGACTTATTCCCATGACCACTGCCTGCCTCTTCGTAGTGTAACGAGGGAACCGCCTCCAATGATCAATCCAATGGAATCCGATTGCAGGGAGGTGGCCGAGATCAAGTTCATCGTCACCCAACTGATCCTCCAAGGCTTCTCCATCACGAGTGCCAATCCTTCTTTAGTCAATTACCTTTTGTCGTTACTGGAGAACGGCTCATCAGGCAACAACAACGGTAAACGTGCCCATCCTTCCTTTTCTTAAATAAACCTTTCAGGCCAAATGGTTTCGCGCAAACGATCAGCGAACTTTGAGTTAGTACGGCCGGAAGCAGTATGTAGACCAGCACTGCCTAATGGTGAGACGTGCTCCCTTTTCTATTATTAGTACCTTCGTCTCGCCACCTCCGCATCCTATTTAGTGCGTCACTTCTCCTATTGGGCAGCGCCCAGTATTGTACACAACAAATCTTTTCATTCAAATTGTACTGGCCATCTCATGGGAACACGGAAACGAACTTCTCTTTCGTCACTAATTGTAGCATCAAATTTAGTAACGTCGACATGCGCGCAAGCCTAATAGGCATCTTCGATCAGTTGGAAACATTCCCCCAACTGCAGCTGCTCTCTGCGCTTGGCCCATGTAGGGACCAGTGTTCAGGCGTTTCCTCCCGTCCTGAGAGGTAGAATGGAGACATAATTTGACCTCGTGAGGACGCATTCAATTACCCTTCTCTCCCCTCTCCGATGTTGTTCTCTTTCCGACACTCGGAACCTCGGGAGTCGGGTCCTTTCTCTGCCTCCGAAACCGCGCCCTTCTTCCCCCTGTTTCCGATGAACGAGAGGGCGAGGGAAGGAGATAGGAGAGTCCTCAAAGATGGCATGGACCCCCTCGGGGGAGACTCGAGAGTGACCGGAAAGTGCGTGTGGCTCCCGCGAACGGGCTACAGTGCAGGGAAAGGGCACGGGGGTGGCTGCAGGGCTGATTGCCTCTGCCCCACTGATGCCCTTCTACTGGAATCCTTCCCACGAACACGAGGGCTGTTTATATCCCGGAAGGCGAGAAAGGGCGACGCCTTTCGAGTTGTCACCCGCAACATGGGGGAATACGAGAACAGACATTATAATTAGTCTCTCTGAACGCAACTGCGTGTGTGCGTCTGAATGTTCCGGCGGGAAGTGTCAAGTTCCAGTATCCTGAATTTGATTCCCTATTTGTTGCGGGGAATGTTCCGCTCCCCGTAACATCATCGTATGAGAAGGCATCCCGATGCGATCAAACATTCAAATGAGAGTCAATTTATTTTTTGCAGGAGTCTCCAATTATCTCCAGCAGTGGCCGTCCACCCAGTGGGCCAACATCCTGAACCACCAGGTGATTCTGACCGATGTACGGTGGACGAAGTCATTGTTTCAGGCCACGCAGCGCACGTCTCCGACGATCCAGGGAGGAGCAGCTCCCGTTGCGAACGGAGAAGTCACCGTCATCGAGACAAACAAACAGTGGGGAAGCCCCGACTCCGACGACAGCGTCAAGGCAGACAACCACGGTATGCACTCCTTCGTTTCGTCCTTCTCGGGGGACACCCGGAAGCAGTCCTCCCCCCTCCCTTCCCCCCACTCGTGATCTCGGCCCCCAACGAGGAAGGAGCACGCACGACGAGATGACCCTCCCGTCTGTGGCAGTGTTCCCCCTCAACACTCTCGGACTCACGCGACCGTGTTGTTGGAGAGTACACGGGGGATTGAGATGGATGGGCCCCTGCCCCTCCTCCTCTCCCCCTCTCCATCGCTCGTGATCCACGCCTGTTTACCAGACGAACGCAGAAAACGTTGCCGTCGTCTAATACGAGGGGTTTTTGCCTCTCGCCGAGACACCGTTGCGAAATTGTTTCAGAGGGTTCGAGTCCCTGGGGCAGTTTCTCGTGACCGAGTCCGAACGGGTGAGGCAATCACAAGGACGAAGGGGAGGGGTTTTCGATGCTCGTCGACCAGACAATGATGCCGTCCATTGTGGAATTGTGTTGACAAGGAGGGGAAGGGGGGTTCGGGAGTAGGGGGCAGGACGAGGGCAGGGAGGAGAAGGGGGAGACGGGGGCGTATAAATAGAATAGGGGGCACGGCCCCGCTCGTGACATCCTCCCAACGGCTATTTTGCGTGGAGGGCATACACAGGACACGCTGTGTGAAAGTTGGCGAACGAACGGAACGATGGATGGGGAGGGGACCATCTCGGCAACAAACTCTCTCCCTCCCTCATGCACCCTTGTTGAGAGGCACTCGAAGGCCGCCGCGGACTACGGTAGTCCCGTCCTCCCCCACTGGCCAGAGTTCTCTCCCTTCTCCCCGTTCAGTCGGGGCTGCTAAACGGCCCGAGGGGCGAAGATTAGCTGAATTATGCTGTGCAGCCGCCGAATTAGAGGAGAGGAATGTTCCGATGGCGTCAGGTCGTCGATGGGAGGGAACGGTACTCTCGGATAAGAGGGGCACAATGTCATCCCTGAAAGGGCTGCTCGTGACTCGCTCGAAACGTCGTTCAGTGATAAGCCGATTACCCGGGGCGGGGAGGTGATGTGCCCTGCCTCCAATCGAATCGGGGCACCAGGAACTTCCCCGCCGGGGGATCACGCGTTGTCCTCGTTTTATCTCGCGTTCGCGGGGGCAGAGATGTTTGCGACGACTCAGCGCCCGGGGGCAGAACATTACATCAGAGGGATGAGTAGGAGGGGGCAGCAGCAGAAGAAGTGTTCCGAGAGCCTCGTTCCGATCGGAGGGAAGACCTGATGGATGGCCTCCACCCACAGTTAGCGCCATGCCGCAACTGTTGTTGATGGAGTGGACGCTGTTTATGCACCGTCCCTCCATTACGTGACCTTTGAGCGAGGGAGTGGGAACTCCCGGCGGGATTACGGTATCCCGTGAGCTTGGCCTCATCAAGCATTCGAGTAGCAGAACATGTGTGTGCAGGCGCGCGGCCTGAAAGAGACCTTGGGGGCCAGTACATATTAATGGGGAGGGAACGGTGCCGGCCCAGATACGAGGCGGAGACTGGAAGAAGTGCACGGAGAGTGCAAGTGAGGGAACGGGAGGGAGGAACACAGGAAAGGGCACATGCACTTCTTGCATCCACAGCAGGACACAACGGCAGTCCGTCAATAGGGACTGGCTGCAGCCACCGGTTGATGAGATTGCCCCCAGTTGGAAGGAAAGGGAACGAGAGATTACGGTAGTCCCTTGCAGATGCCACCATCGACCCCGTCGGAGACGGCAGCGACGGCTCCTCCTCCACCTCCTCCACCTGTACTCAGGTAAATAACCACGAGATATTGCTGCTGCTATTTCAATCCTGGCATTAGTGAGCACGAGAGAGCAGGTGATAGTAGCTGCTCTTCGCAGAAACAGGCCGACACGAGACATTCCCAATTAGAGTTGCAAGTTTTTCTTCTTATTCCCGTACTGGGTTACATTGTCAACGTTGCGTTGGCCTTTGTGCCTTGGGCAATCCGAGGGAACTGCGACAAAAGGCCAGAAGGTGGAAATTGGATGCCTACGTGATTTACTACCCACGGGATTGTGAATTGTTGCAGGGTGTGTCCCTATGGGGGAGGGGAGTCACATGATTTGTCGCCCCGCGGGCCTTCCGCAGAATCCACGCAGGTCCTTTCGCCCCCTCGGGCGTTCTCGCGTTCTTTGGTTCATTTCCGCCGTCTCTTTCATTCGTCTTTCGACGTTTCCAGCAGCCTCCCTGGGCCTGCATTCATACAACATTGGGGCCTACGCTGGGCGTAGTGAAGTGAGTGAGTGAGTGAGGGAGAGAGAGGCCAAATGGGCCTCCGAGAGACCGGGGGAACGTTTCACTCAGGCGAGGGGAGGAGGCTTTCTTCTCTTACGAGGTCTCTTCTCTTTCCCCCACGAGTCCTACTACTCGGGCGAGAGAAGGGCGACGTCTCTGCGTTTGCATGCTCTTTCCGTCCTCGTCTCTCCTCTCACGAAATGGCAGGAGGGAGAGGGGGAAGGGGGCGTCTGCGTCTCTTCTCTTCTCCCGCTCCTTCCCCACTCACGAGCATACTACGTGGGAGAGGAGGGAACAGCAGGAGAATGCAGCGGGGCGCACAAACACATACAAACATCCCGGCTCAACGAGAAGGGGGACCCTGAAACGTCGGGATGGGTCCCCGAGTAAGATAGAAGAGAGAGACTCGAGCATCGGGGGATCCAGTAATGAGGGGCCTCGGCTGATCTCGGTCGCATTTCATGTGGGCATATTTCAGGCCATGATGTCTTCTCCTCCCTTGCCGATGCAGCCCTCCTTCAACGGGAGCACCGATTCCTTCAACGGAAGCACAGCCATGCTCGCACTCCTCACCCAGACGCAGCAGTTCAACCAGGTAACGAACACTTCCCATCCCTTCTACTCCTCCTCTTTGTAGTTGCCGCGCATGAACGGAATGGTGGACATGAAGCCCGTCCTGGCCGACATCAAGCCGGTCATTGGAACCCTCCATAATGGCTCCATGCAGGCAGAGAGGAAGCCCCGGGTACGCTCTCCAGAACATCTTCCTCCCTTAGACCCCCCAATGTAGCAGAATTAGATTAGAAGAGGGTCCATTCGTGCGTGTGAGGGGTCCCTCCGTGTTCTCTCCACGTCACTCTTCCAAGCCCCCATCGAGTCCCTTCGTCATCCACACATGTGACCGTATCCTCATCTCGTCGAAGGGCACGGGACCTTCGCAACACGCCCCAAACACCCGGCCCCATCCCTCTAATTACGTTCCTTCCCTCTTCGGAGAATGGGAAGAGACGAGTCCCGAATACCCCTCTCGAGGAAGGAGACCATGAAGATAGTGCAGGGGGCTCCTGCAGTCGTCCCCTAAAGGGTGTCTGGAGTAATCCCCATATTAGTATGCATTCCATGGGAACAGTCAGTGACGCACACCGACAACGTTCGGGCAACGTGCGCATTCGCCCCGCCACTTCCAGGCGCATTATGGAGATGAGCAGGAGATGACATGAGGATACCCTCCGACAAAATGGACTGAGATGGAGAAAAGGGACTTGGGCTGATGGAACGGGAATTGTTGCAGAAGCAGATCTCGGACGACTACGTCAAGCTCATCCGCCAGCACGACATGTCGGGCAAGTCCGTCTCGGACATCCAGATCCCCGTACCCGAGGCCATCCAGTGTGATCCCAGTGAGTCTTTCTTCCTTCCCTTCTCCTATAGCTAATTAGATACCTCTTTCTATGGTGTTATTTGGGGGGAAACACTTGTAATTCGATGAAATTCCGATTAGAGAAACAAGGCGATAATCACGAGCTCTGCTTGGATGTTTCCTCGGCAGTGTTGCGAGAGGAGTCCTCTTGGGAATGACCAGAGGGGGCCTTCCAAATCCATCCCTCCTCCTCTGGGGATCATGGGCGTTCGTGACATCAATCACCGAGGGAGACTGGCTGGAAGAACGAGAGAAGCGCCGTATGCAAATGGGCCTCCCGTCCTTCTTTGTCCCTGAAGTCCAGAACACGGCGCGTAGCCAAGGCCCCCAATGATGGATGAACGTCTGCGGGAACCAAGCGCCATCTACAACCTAAGGCCCCGCAGCAAGGGACGTTTCAGGCCTCCAAATTGCTGGCTTCTTTTGTGTTCCCTCTCCTCCGCCGCAGACACAGCCATTCTAGACTCCCTTCCGCCTCTCTCGAGGGATCGCAAAAAACGTTCACTGGTCGCCAGACTCTCGTTCTCCCTAGAAGAGGCCCCCGAGAAAGGGCAACGGAACACAGCAGCGGAATTGCGTTGCATACTTCAAAATTGGATGGGGCAGAATTCCTTTAGAAGTGAGGGCACGCCATTTGATGAGGACCTGAGGACGACAGAAATAGATAGCCCCTCGGTGCCCTTCGTTAACTTTAATGAAACTGTGGTGTGGTGTTTCGTGTTGATCTGCATGCCATGATGGCAGCTCTCACGGGATTGGTTTCTTGGCCTGAATACGTGGGATGGAGGGAAAGAAGTCTCTGCTGACATCTGGGGGCAGTTCGCTCCCGTTCACAAACTCTCTGATCGCCTCTCTGCGGCCTTCAAACATCGAGAGAGAGTGACGGGAGGCCCGGCCAAGGAATGTTTCCGAGGGCCGCTCGAGGAGTCTCGCGAACTCTTCTCTCGGGAGAGAAGGAGGAGGGTAGTCATGTGTCCGAGCAACGTTTCCTCCGCTGAATTATTCACTTGTGTTCCCCGGATGCGAGAAGGAGACGAGGGCGACGAGAAGGGCCCCCGAGGAAAAAGACGGGATATCTCGCACATACACAAGCCCGCCGGCCACTGAAACTTTCCATGGGGATCCTCGGAATTGCGCCCGAACGAGGGATAAAAGGGGACGTTCAACCCGGAAACTGCGCCGTTTCACAAAGCGAGAAAACGAGAGATGTTGTAAACGGCGGGCATCAGGAAGTTGTCTGATCGCGTGTAATTATACAAGGAAGTAAACAGAAATGAATGATGTCATTTCAGCCTTCCAAGCCGTCTCCGAGCAGCAGATTGTACAGCAGATCGTGCAGTCCAAGAAGTTCGACGAGATGGATGCCAAGGTAATTCGTCCCTTCTCATCTTTGTATATCTAGACCAAACTTGAATGAACTCGAAATAATCATGACGTGCAGGAGGTTCAGGACGCGACTACGCAGCTGTGCAAGAAACTGGCGGAGAAGAGGGTCTTCGGGCCCAAGCTCATGGCTCAGACGACGGTCGCCGGCCCCAACCACTCCACCTACAACAACCTTCCCGACGAGGGCATCATCTACATCCAGCGTACGCCCCCATTCACTCCTATTCTACCGTATCCCTCTTTTGCATTCCAATCACGAACGCCGTCCTCCAAGTGCACACTAGTCTGCACTGCTGTTTTTGCGACCACTACTAGAGTATTATTCGGGAATTGTTTTTCGACCGTCCACATGTAAAAGGGCAAATGATCACTGTCAAGACTCCACTACGCTGAAAAGCATTGAATATTGTCTTGCAGATGTCTGCCGTCAGGTGCTCAAAGACAAGGTGCAGTGCGAGGAGGAGTTCTGGGACGTCTTCCGGGAGGTACTGTATCCCTCGTCGAGTGGCCTTTCCAAGAAAGAGGGGGATCATATGGGACTCCGTGTAAAAGAAATACCGTCATCATCGCCACCATTTGACTTCCGCGTGGGAGTTTCTATGAATAGTCTCAGTGCCATAAGCAGGGGAGAGGGTGGAAGGAAGGACGGGGGAAAGACTCTCGGAGAGACCACGGTGTCCGATGTCTCAGACAGGATGTAATCCTGAGCTTTCCGTTCCTCGTAGACGTCGGCCATAGAAGAGGGGAAGGGCCCCGTGATCCGCTGAGAAAGGACACACGCAGACAACACAAGTCCAAAGGCTGAAATAATTCGAACTTTAATTGTAGGCGATGCGCAAGCTGGCAGCTCGCTGCCGTCGCGTTCGCCATGCCAAGAAGCAGAAGGTGGCCAAGGAGAATGGCCTCCCCATCCCCGCCAACGCCGGCCACGACGCCCTCTCCATCCTCCACCAGTCGTCCCTCTGGCAGGACGTGGTACACATCACTCTCCCTGCTTTTTATCTACCATCTTCTGCAGTCGCGTAACGGTCTCGTCGGCATCAACGGCATCAAGGAGGAGGTCACTTCCCCCACGGAGGCCATGGACACCACCTCCCCTCCCACGGAGATCACCCTCGAACTCCTCAATGTACCGTCACTCTCCGGGACCTCTCATTATCATTTAACTGCAGGGATCTCGTGTGTCGTCGGGTTCGCCGCCGGAGAAGGAATCGACCACCATCATCTCCAATGGCCCCTCCAACGCCCCCATCCACGATGGATTAATCAACGAGGAACTCCTCGAGGCGCGTAATTCTAAAGTGTCCTTTTCCTAACCATGGAATCGATCACGTTATTATTTTCGACAGCAGGTCTTAAATAGTAATGGCAGGTTTGCAGATCCTGAAGAGGGGAACGCCGATGCACCTGACTCCCAACTTCGTCCACTAAGAACGGGACTCTCAGCCTCTTTCCAGATACTCAGCCACTCCCTTCCACTGATGATACAGACTCCCGCTAGCATAATATCGCCCCCTTCCCTTTTCTAGTATCTGCACAGCCCGGCTGACCGTCCAACCCGTTTGAGTACTGTATCCAGTGCGTTTTCCCCTTCAGCTTCGACCCCCGGTTGACTCTATGAGAGTCTGTCTTTGATTCGATTCGTTGTTACCGCTCGCATGTAGTCATACAGAGGAAGACTCGGCCCTGCTCGGCTGATTCTTTCCTCTCATTTTTCTTTTATTCTCATTACTTGCACATCCCAAACCCTCCGCATTCTTAACCAAACATGCATACGTCCTTCCATCTGTACAGTTCTTTCAGCACTCGATTCGAGCGTTATCTCACAGTCTGTAATTATACTTATTAGTGCCCCACCCAGTTAGCGTGTTGTAGTCTTCGCTGCCTCGCTTACCTCACTAGTAATCATGACTCTGCCTTGTTCTCACTCAGTCGTCATACATGCTCCATTCACACCCAGCGCCTTCCTCTTGCTTCCCTCCCCCGAAGGAGTTTTACTGTATCCCCCTCCCCTCCACTCAGATTCAGAGCAGTACCGAGCCATCTCAGGGATTTCGCTTGTGTCTCCTTCGGTATTGCACTTTTCCCCCATTCGTTGCACCGTTTTGATCGCTCGGCGGCGTTTGTTTTAGCCCTTCAAAGTCGCCTTATATTGTATACTCCTTGACGTTGTTATCTGTATGCACTCAGACTTCCTTCTCATCTCAACTTCTACCTCAGGACCCGCTATTCGAACAGCAAGTGTCCTCCCCATACCTCAGGAATCGAACCGTTGAGACTGTGTTACCGTATTTTAACGTTGCCGATCCCTCGCATTCATTCAGTATCCCATTTTGTGCACTCTCAGCTGCTTTTTCATTATTGTCGCGTTCTAATTATCTCCCTTGATAACCAATTGGCTCTAGTCCCCCTCACACTTTTCATTCCTCCCTCCAGTTACCTAGTCAGCCTCACGAAGGACAAAAAACATTTGCACTCTGTGATTAGTTTCCCAGAGCAACCCTCGTATGTACAAATTGTTGTTCCGCATAGATGATCGTAAGCTTCGTTTTCAATGTCCTCACCTCACAAGATTCATGGACATTTCTTTGCCAACACTATCCCCCTCTAACCTCAACCTTTTCATCAGCCAATCACTTCCCTTTCAACATTGCTCCAACCCTTTCATCCCCTATATCGGACACTCGTGCCTGACCTCACTTCCCATGGCTAGAATAGAAATTGCTAGGTAAGGCGACGACATTTGATGGCTTCGAGTCTTCAATTTAGTCCCTATAATAAGTCCTAATAATTTATTGTATCGTAGGAAATAGGGCCGGTCTCTGAAGACTCAGAAGTTAGGGAGGTCTCCCTTCAACTAGACGGTCGGTCGTGTACCTCTGTCCGATAGTAGTGCTTTTCGCTTTGAATCTTTTCATCTTCTGTGCCGAACCCCAACTTGTATGTACACTCAGTATACGATTACTCGTTGTTCCATGCCGTTGCTATGCCAGAAAGTTACCTGCGCGCTTTCATCCCCCTGTACCCTCCTCAGCTGTTTCTGTGATTCGATTGACGTAGTTGCCGACTAGTCAGCACTGTATCCCATCTGCGTTAGCCCCATCACCGCACCATGCCACCATCCCAATCCCTCAGAACATTTCGTATCTCATCTGTACCTACCTTTCCACAGACAACGCTCAATCATCCCACCATCTCCTCCCTTCGAAGGCGCCCCGTAACTTTTCTCCATGTGTCACCTATTGTTCGTTGCCAAATTCCTGTTCAACGTTCTATGCACCGAAATTATTTTGCAGTCCCTCTCCCTCTCCAAGCCATGTCCCACTAATGAACCCAGGCAATTTCACCTCTGAGTCGCACACAACTGAACAGCTCCCACGACCTCTGCTCAGGAATTTCTTTCATCCGGCCTCAGGGATTCACTTTGTGATGTTCACAACTCTCAAAAGTGGAATAGCATCCTTTACTCACAACACCTCTTCATCTTTGTTTGGGACTCGACGAACAATATTGACGCTAGCAGAAAACGAGGCAGTTATCATAACTTTTCTATGCGCTGATCTATTTATGTTAATCGTGTTGATTACAGTAACCCTTGCACTAACCCTCCCGTCGTGCTCTTAGATTTTCCGTAGTATTGCCCCCATCCCTCACGTGCTTTTTCACCCTCGTTCTCCTCCAATTTTGATCTTTAGGATACCCACAATAGATATTCGTAGTTTCCAAGAACAGTTCACACCCCATCCCAGACGCGATTATTCTAGCTACACTACTGGAGACCCTACTATGAGCCCATTATTCTTTCTGCGCTACCCTGCTACTCGGCTTGTCACAGCTAATATTCTATGCACAAAATGATAAAAAGTCAAAACGAAGTCTTTGGGCTCGGAACACAGAAGTCATGGGGGATCTCAGAAAGAAGGAATGCTTTCGACAAGAACACTGCAGAATGAGATTGATGTGCTGTGCTCCGGAAGGGACTGCTTCTTGTGCTTCTTTCTTCTTCTTCTCCGACAAGTTGTATGCCTTCTGCCTTCTCCCGTTCCCGACGTCGTCTCCCTTCACTCAATCAAGCAGGGTAAATCGGTTTATTCGGGACCCGAGTGTAGTCCATTACACGTTCTTTCCGAGGACAACGCAAAGAAACATCAATAAACTTAATAATGTTGGCTACTCGAGCACAAGCTCTGCTTCTAGCGCCGAATACACGATGGAAAGGGAAGAAAGTGATGGATATAATAACCTGTAGGAGCAAAAATACTCGATGTCAAACTAATAGCCTAGAACTTGAACGTGTCTACACTGAGATATATATCTAATCGAGTTCTTCATCCTTGTAGTCTTCCTCCCAGATACGGCGGAGGCTCATCATATACTTCTGATTCTTCTCTTCTACTCGATTGCAGTCTTCGAGAGAGGTGCCCTGGAGAAAAGGGTATGTGGAGAGAGTAGTAAGTCCAAACACAATCGAGAACACTCTAACAAGTAATTTCTTCCAACCTTGTAGTACACTTCCGGGGCCGAATCTCCCCTCCAGTAGACGGTTTTGTCGTCCACTTCTTCACAAACAGGCATTGGGGTCTCGTCTACGAGCTTCTTGCCTTCCTGAACCAATTCATCTTGCCCTTTTTCTCATTTCGGCCAACCTTCCGAATCTTCCTGAGGTCGCAGTAATTCATGACGTCGCAGGATATCGTATACTTTCTCTCTGCATGGAGCGCTGCTCGGATGAAGGCGACATCGGGGCCCTCGAGATCTGCAGAAACAGTGATTGGTCCCACGTGCGAGCATCACATGCCCCTCCATCCATCACTCCTCACTACAATCGGAAATTGCCCCGGGAACTCTCTGATCATGCCCTCCCTCCCACCTTTCGAGATATATCGAGGGCTGTCTTGAGCCCTCTCCTGCCTCGACTCTCTTTGATTCTGCTCACTCTTTCGCTAGTTGCCGCATTCTTTGCGGAGTGAGCGAAAGATTGATGGGCGTGACTCAATCCCATTCTGCTTTTGACAAACTTTGGCTGGAAGTCTTTGAGTGGCAGGCCTCGAAACACCTGCTGTGTGGTCAGTGAATGGAGCTGGAAGGGAGCCCTCCCTGGAAGACAAAACAATGGACTTCCTCAGCACTCCTCTTCCCCCTCTTGGGAGTTGTCGCCAATGGAATTCATTTGACAGGGGCTGACAGCTAATGTATGGGCAACGCGCACGGGGTATCTAATGCGCAACGCGATAAGAATAGACGCTTTTTGGGTCGAGTCGAACCACTCGGAAATGGAAGGGTCGTTACTCACCGAGGCACTCCTTCTCAGCGATACAGTCGTTCATCTCGTAATTCCAAACGCTGCCTTCCCGGCACACGCAGCCCTCGCCTCCCTTCTCCTCCTCCGGGCAGCCCATGTACTCGAATTGACATCGACGAGGACACGCACCCGACGCCTAAACAGCCCTTTCAGTTAGCTCCCTCGGAACGGAGTGTGTTTACGCCAGCAGTTGAGAGCTACTCAGAGACGTTCCAATGAGCAGAGAGGGGCGAGTGCTTACCGAGTAGTCCCTGTTGAAGGATCCGCACTTGACGATACTCTTGAGGCGGTGGAAGAAGGCATCTGAGGCGGTGATGGCGATGAGGAAGCAGACGAGGACTCCCAGTGCCACCTTCACCATCGCCCCCGCCATCCACCCCACCTTTCCCTTCGACCCCGCCAGTCTACAAAAGGGCAACGTCGAGTGAGGGCAACAAAGAGGCTATGATTTGGGGCTGACGGGCCGAGTGGGAGGAGGGAAGAGGAGAAGGGAGAGGGGGGAGGGAGGAGGGAGGAGGGGCGAGGGGGGAGACCACGGCCAAGACTCTCGGCGCCTGTCACGGAACACGGGAACAGAGGCAGCCGCGAAGCGACAAGAAACGGCAAGCAACGAAAATTGGATGGGGCGCTGCTCAGGAAGGTGAGGGGCGACGGAGTTCACCCACTTCTCCCATCGAGAGGAGGGCGAGGAAGAGGCGAAAGGGAAGGTGACAGGGCACGATTCAAAGAGTATCACCAACTGTTGCCACGGCCGCCAATCTCAAGGGCAGGGGGGAAGGGAACGAGGGGATGTTTTGCGATGGATCCGGATTGAGATAAGGGGCGGAGATCCCCCTGACTCACGCCTGGCCCAAAGGACGGGCAAACTCGAGCAGAACAGCTGCCTTTTAGTATCACGTTGTTTAGAGGAAGAGGCAGGAAAGAGTTCAGGGGTATAGTATCCATCCTTGTCATGCATGGAAGGGGAGTCGCTCAGCTCGTTCCTGGGTAATCCTATGGCCATTATCAGTTCCCCTCAGAGGGAATGCTGATCTCAGCTATGCTCAGGGAAGGTCAGCAGTGATAAATATCAAGTGCACGAAAATATGAAGTGATTGTGGGGGTGCCATTTCGACCTTCCGGGTCCATGAACACCCTCCATACATATATTAAAACGGGGAGAGAACTTTTACGATAATCATAAGGACCCAATAACATTTTGATAAAACATTTCGGGTGTGAACTTGTTGCATGCGATTATACCCCGTTCCGGGATGCTGATCACGAAGGGAAAAGCACGCTCCCCGTCCTGTCATGAATCATGAGGAAAGGGAGAAGAAAAACAGCCCGCCGCCTTCATTACTCATTTCGGCGCCTTCTTGCGTACTCCGACTATGGCCTACGATTTTATAAATGTGGGTATTTTTGTGCTACTTTTTATACACCCTCCATTGCAGGTTCCACTTATTTTCCTAAACATAGTACAAAGCTCAATGGTTGGATGTGTACTGAACGTGTACACAGGTTTCTCAGAAGCATCGATGGATCTTTTCGATAAAATTGGAGTAGGAATACTGTGCCAACGTTTAAGCGTAACGTTTTCAGATGCACAAAGACCCCATTAAGGCTCATCTCGTAGTCAGTATTTCCTTTATCGTGGCTCTTATTTATGCAGGAATAAGGAAGCGTTATTATGCTTTCTTCATTACCATAAGGGTCTGTGATATATTCACAGCATACACGTGTGAGTTCAATGCATATTTAGATCGCCGATAACTCCCTCAGCCTCATTCTGTGTGCGTTTGCAATAGCAGCTCACATTAACCTATGCGATAGAATTCCGGATGAAGATGGTCGCAAACCAAGTCACTGATTTTATTTTCACTTCTATAAAAAGCATTTCAGATCAAGAAATCTCCATGGGTATTTACCTTAATTATATGAATTTGAGCGATGACTGCAGTTTACAAAAAGCCATGGAATCCGCTCGAACGACAAAAATTCTGTACTCTTGCGTTCTGGGTCTCTCGATAGTGTCCACAATTGTAACATGCTATGTCATTTGTACTGGTAAGCCGAGGAAACGAGCATAATAAACAATTTCTCATAGATGATGCAGAGCGAAAGTGATTCGAGAAAAACTTATTTGCCTTTCATGAACGTAGAGCTATCCGACTGACAGTTACCCTTGCAGACTCTAGCGTTAGGGTTGTTATCATCGCTAGTGCTACTCCGCACTCAGTTTCTGACCGAGGTAGGGGAGGAAGAAAGAGGATCAGACAGGGAATGGTCTTTATCACGCGAAGGGCGGAGACTGATACGTGAAGGTGCATAGAGAGTGGAAAGGGACCGATAACGGGTGTCCATTCCTCGTCCCTCGCCTCCCTGCTACCCCGTCATTAGCACGTGAGACCAGCCGGTCTTACCCTTCACTTTACTTTCGTCTTTTCCTCCCCGCAAGATGGAAGACATGAACATGGGTACCATGAACATGGAAGGGACCACCCGTAAGCTCCTCTCCATTTTTACCGTATTCCTCATTCAGCGATGTCCATGGGACCACGACACAAGATGTGGATGTGGTTCCACACCGAGATCAATGACACGGTCCTCTTCGAGTTCTGGCATATCCTGGACCCTGGAAGTGAATGGCCTTGTAGTTCTACAGTACTCCTCTTTTTCAGTGATGGTCTGGTCGTGTGCCATCGTCTTCATCATGGGGATGGCGATGGAGTTTGTGAAGTGGCTGCGCTGGCGCGTGGAACGGGCCCTCCGCTCACGCTCCTCCCATCCCAACAATAACGGGTCTGAGAAGACCTCTTATTCCACTTTCGCCGTTAGCGACGGTCCCCTGCCCTCGTTAGGGTGAGGGGCCGCATTAGAGACCATTCAGGGTACTTGATCAAGGATCGAATGGCCTTTGTAGATTGTTCTCCCACCTCTGCACGGCCTCCAATCTCATCTCATCGCTCTTCTTCCTCCTACAGGTTTGCACTTGTAGACGTATGGACAGTGACCTTTCGCTATCGCGGCCCGACTGACGCAATTAACCGCCCTTTCAGATGATAGTGGCATACCTGGACATGCTTGTGTTCATGTCCTTCTCCATCTACATCTGCTTCTTCCTCGTGCTGGGTGCTAGTGCTGGCTACTATCTCTTCGGTGCTCGGCCCCACTGAATCATTCCCCTCCCCTTCTGTTTCCCCTTCTACATGGATGACAGTCATTGCGGGTCGATGCTATCAGAGCGCACTAATAAAGGACTCCAGGAATGTTTGTGATACGTTGTAACCAAGCGATCTCGCTGCTGATGCCTGAGCCTTGGATGATGGGAAATTGACAGCTAATGATGTTGCAGAGTTCCTAAGATCACTACTCCAGGAGATCAAGTCAGGTGAATCCTTCCTTGAGTTTATTTGGATCCATCCCTTGCAGATCCAGCCATGATGATGATGATGATGACGATGTGGTTCCACTTCCGCGAGGGCGAATTCGTCCTCTTCAACCAGTGGCACACCCAGTCAACCGTCGGTAAGTTATCAGTGACATAATGGAAGAGGAGAAGAATACTGTGATCTCTAGCCTTCCGTTTCAGCGTACATCTTCTCGTGCGTGGGAGTGTGCGTCATCGGATTCGTGTACGAGCTCATTCGATTTGCAAGGGCCAAGTGGGATTAATATCGGAAGCCAAACGTTCTTCTCTTTGCAGGGCCCAGGAACACGGAGAGGATGAGCGCGTGGGATCACTTTCCTTCAAAGAAGAAGATGTATGTCAAAATTAACGCTATTTTCATCGAAATGATTTGACTGAAACACGAGACATCAATATAATAAACTTAATGCAGCATAGCTGCTGTCACGCCGACGAAGACTTTGGAGTCGTTCGCAACGAGAAGAAGTTTAGGTACCAGCCTCTATTGGTAACGAATAACAGAGAGTCTTCAGCCAGCTCCACTCCCTTGTCAGTGGAGTTCACGTTGGCGACACCATCCTCTACTTCCTTCAGCTGTTCGGAAGCTATTGCATGATGCTTGTAAGTTCTTCTTTTTGATCTCCTCAGGGTGAACCTCCTCCTTCAGATCTGGATGACCTACAACGTGCCCCTGTGTCTCGCCATCACCCTCGGCCACACCCTTGGATTCTTCTTCCTCGGACCACTCATGAGTGTCAAACAGGAACAGGCCATTGGAGACTGCTGCTCTTAGACCTTTAGGACAAACCCTGCTTATGTTTGGCCCAGAGCTATAAAAAAGTGACTACTTCTAATCTTTCGAGTCAATCAAGCAAACGCAAAAGATTGCATCGGCCGGGAATCGAACCCGGGCCGCCCGCGTGGCAGGCGAGCATTCTACCACTGAACCACCGATGCTTGCTACGAAGTGAACGCGAGGGGTTTGTTGGCTTAGAGATCCCTCTCTCCTCTCAACAAAGCCAACGCAGGGCAGTTTATCTGCTTTCTCTTCGCGCCTAATTTTCTTCTGTTTTGGAAAAGGGAATGGGGGCGTGAGACCGTTTTATCAACAATGTGCGTTGGAGATTTGTTCTTCGCTTACAGACTGTCGCGGAACAACCTCCATACGTGTATAGATGGAGATATCTGCAGCTATCTCTTTTTTTGAATAGGTAGAGATGTTTGATGAGGAACAATGAAGCGCCACCAGTAAAGAGCAGTCGGGGATCAAGCTAGATCATGGGAGATTATCTCCTATTTCGGTTCTTTGAAAGAGCGCCAGTTGAATGGAGAGTTTATTAGAGATCAAACTGCTATGCATCTGGTTGTGGGGCATACATGACCTTGAGGTATTTCATGACAAGAAATGTGCTGCAAACGAAGGAAAGAACGAACGCGGCCGCGAGAGCACTGCACTCCTCGGCCATTTTCAATCCAGGCACATCAACTTCAGACGTCACTCGATACTGCAATGATCGATGGATTGTATTCCTCCCTCGAGGGATTACCAGCCAGATGATGGGAATCATGAGCGCCTCAAGCACCGAATTCGCTGCCTGCAATGGCATGCATCAAGCCGCTTAGAAGGGACTTTGAAACGCTTTGCGCCATTGATAGCGCGCTTACATACCTACACCGAGCATTCATATCATATGAGGTTCTGAAATGCTGAGAAAGCAATCATGAAACATTGTCAGACAGAATAGAAAGAATCTAAGAACATTGAAAATTCCACATACAAATATAGAACATATCTAACGCACCCTGTCTATCCAAATTTTATGAAAGCACCGACCGTGAAATGAATAATTTTGTACATTACAGATAAATCTTTAATGTCTTTGATGCCGGAAACCGAAAATAGAAGTTGTTGAGATATTGAGAAGTCGCTAGTTTCATTTCCAAAGGAGTTGGAGCATCATACATTTCAACCTTCACCTCCATCTCTTGCATTTTCAGCACCAGACGGTTCATTGGCATTTTCTGCGTAAGATTATTCAGATTAGAGACAGAAGTGTTGGTGTCACGCTGAAGTCTCGAAAAGCCATTGAACTTTTAATGCTTTCTGAAATGCTCGCGCCCCATCCAATTTTTCTTTTCGAGAGCAAATATTCTGCCTGTCATGTCACTACGCGCACATGGTTATTGTGGATGTGTCCCAGATCAAAAGGGAGGTGTTCGAGGATACTTAAAAACGTCCATCACATGTCACGCATTGGAATCTACTATTATGTAAAAGGCGTGTTTGTCTCTCTGTCTCTGCGTGGGTGCGTCTAACGGCCAAATTTTTGTTATCTAAAAATGTTTTTTCTCTACAAAATTTTTTTCAACATTCACCCACCGGCAAGAACCCGCAGCCGAAGGCGGCGAGAAACGCCTGGTTATGTGACAATTCCCATGAATTGTTAGAAACGCTCAAGCTAGGGATTTGTGATCTTGTGCTTGATTACAGTGCGTGGAAACTGGCATACAGAAAACGAACTCGTTTGTCATTTAATGAGCAAGTCTCGATTACTCCTACTGACAAATAAGAAGCTGAGAAATAAGATTACCGTTAATATGAGTGAAGCGAGAAGGTAGGCAGGCCTGCGCGAATGGTATCCCTTGATGGTGTATGAAGTAAAGAGAACCACTAATGTCGAACATGCGATGCTGAATATTCCCTGAACTTTGAGGATTGAACTACCCCGAACTGAGGGACAGACAATATTCTCCAGTCGGCACATGAGAGAGACACCAGCGAGGAATCCCATTGCGCCTCCGCTTATTTGGAAAAGGGAAACGGTCCACACCGATTCCTGAGTAGATCAGAAACTGAGTATGGATGAAGACTTACTTCAAGGCCGCGACAAGTGGGCGACTCCTGCATCAGAAAGGCGTCAGAAGGGAAAGGGGAGAATGGGAAAAGGTCGATGGCGGGGTGTGGAGAGGGAATGGAGGGATAATCTCTCCATCGAGTAACCCGCCCCTGGATTTGTAGCGGCTTACAAGCCGTTGATGATTAATGGAGGCGTGAGGGCCCTAATTGGACCGGGGGCATCACAGTACAATGCTTTATTCTTCCCTCGAGATCAACACCAACCCTTCCTATTCTCCCCGTATTTGTGCACGCACATTTCAACGGCAAACAACGACGCCGAAACCATAATTCCCGCGAGAAAAATAATGAATGGGATGTTGAGCACGCGGAGTTTCATGGCCGTTTGCGTGTTGACAACGTGAGTTGATGAAGAGGACGATGACTCGAAGAAGGCCAATTCTTTGTTTTTTTCCGATTTTTCTCGATCGGAAGATTCCCTTGTTCTATAAGATGGGGGTGGATAGATGATTTCGAAAAACCACCTTGTCATCGTTGTATACAGAGGTTAGTACAAAGTCAATAAACTCGATAAGTCTTCTCGGAGTGGCTAAAGGATAGATGTTGTAGTAATTGTCGCCTGTAGTTGTTGAGTGGTCAAGCCAGTCCACATTTACGCGAGAGTCGTGTTGATGAATAACATTGAACAGTTCAATATTTCGGCAAGAGATCTCGGACTCACCGTGAGAGATATCAGTAGTTGTTCAAATCTGGGATTCTGGCAAATCTGTTCAGTTCTGTCTTGTAGAAAACGCCAAAATATACATTTCCGCTGCATAGCATCCGCATCCTTTCCACGAGGCTGTGATGATGGAGGCCATTGACACCTGCAAAGCCCCCACCATCCGAGTGTACAAGTCACTCGCGAGCGAGACAACGAGATTGGCTCTAATATCCGGCCTCGACGCCGAGTACCGAGACACTCTCGTGGCCCACGCCTTATGCAAGATGGAGAAGAAGCGATCGTTGTCAACGGTACGCCAATTAATTGCGGCTTTTTATTTCACTGGCCCCATTCCCACTTCCCACAAGTTCGTCCTTGAGTCGATCGCGTCCTCCATGTCCCGTAGATCTGCAGTCGTTCACTACCAAAAAAACCACATCCTTACAGGTAGATAAGATGATTAGGTTCGCAGTGGAAGGATCCTCTTCCCACGTTGTCAGCCGCACAGCCCTAGGAGTAGTTCTCGCGTTCTCTTGTCTCCTTGGAAACTTGTAGCCTTGCAGTGGAGCCACCTAGTCAGGCTATAGTCTGGCGAGTTCCAGCTGAAGATTGCCCGTAGCAAGACCGACCAGGCCGGGGAGGGGGCCATCGTTTACTTCCAAGTCTCTCCCAATTCGTGTTCGTCCTGCTTCCTCTCAGAAGCCGTCACCCTCTACATGTCTTCTCTCACTGCTTCCCTCATTATCCTCGCTTCGCAATCCTCCCCCATCAAACCCATTACCACTGACACATTCCGAAAGGATCTCGCTTTACTCTATACTTCCGTAGGCATCACCCCTGTACTCACTCCCCATTGCTTGAGAGGTTGAGGAGCCACCCTCGACATGACCCAGGGCGCGCTGCCTGAGCAAGTGCAAATGCGAGGACTGTGGAAAAGCCCCGCGGGCATGGCTCCTTATACCCTTCCCCCATTGGAGGTTGCCTCGCATTACCCCTATGTGTTTCATCTCGTTTCTTTCCGCCCACTTGTGCCATCGCTGTTATCACCGTTACATAGTTTTCCACTATTCCCTTTCACACTGTGAATAGCATTATAAAATAAGATGAGTATTCGAGATAGTTGTCTAACACTGTCCTTCCTAATGCCTTTCGAATAATGTCGCCTCTCGTTTCACATGTACTACCTCTTCATCATCGCTTCCCCACTGTCGAATACAGTGAATTCCACCATCGCTTACCACCAGGCCATTCCGCACGCACACACTTTTTTTTATCGTTGTTGCTTCCAGAGAGAGATTCTTCTCGAGCTCTCAAGCTCACCCGTTAAAACCCCTTCCCTGCCTTGATTGATTACAAGTAACTATGAACGGAGGTTATGTCGTAACCGGAGGGAGTCTAGGACCGTAGCTGGAGAGATAACTTCATTCTGTAGCCCCCCGAGCAAACCCAACTTTTTTTCAGTCGAAACTCAATCAGGGTTCGCGTGCTCTGTTATCGCTCTGAACTGTCCAGCGTTGAAATTACTTCTTTGTTTCCAGCTCTTTTTCATCCTGTCCGATGTCTGCGGCGTTTTTCATTCTTCCATAACGATTTTGCTCCTCCTGAATATTTCTGTGTTTTCTGAAACATGAACTATCTTTCGTTTGGCAGTAGTTATCTGATCTCCGTCTTCCTGACACAATTTAACTCGAGTCTGTAGCCCCCCCCCCTCCCCCGGAATAAACTGCCCGCGGGGCCGGGAGATCACTGCAACGCCTCTTCGCTCCCCCTGGGGGTGCCCCTCACCCATCACTCGCCCTCGCGGCCCGCATTCCTTCCTCAAAACTTTTTCGGTGCACTCACTCTGCCTCTCTTTTTCATTTAGTCCTGCTACCGTGAAAGTCCTCTCGTACTCTCACTCACCAGAGCAGGATATATTTCTGTGCTTTCTGTAGTACGAATTGTGACTCTTGTACTCGTTTTGTCTGACCTCCGTCTGATTCGATGAACATTACTGATCTGTGCCCGGGAGAAATTCTATATCCTTCCGTGGCCTTTTTGTCCGCACTCTCCCTCGCATCTCCGATTGTGCTCCCCTTTCCAATATTTTCCATCCAATTCGATGTCTGCGACGTCTTCCTTCCAGTACGATTTTAATGCACCGAATCCGTTGGGATGCCAACTTGGTGAGCTTTCTCAAGCATGAATTACCTTGCGTGTGGCTCTATTTGTCTGATCTCCGCCTTTACCCGCGGGGCCGGGAGATCACTGTGACGCCCTTTCGCGCCCCGTGGGGTTGCCCCTCCCTCCTCACTCGCCCTCGCGGCCCGCATTTATTCCTCACAAATTTTCGCGTGATCTCACTTGCTCCCCAAGCATGAGTTATCTTGCGTTTGGCTCTAATTCCGTCTGATTCGAAGTTACTCCAGTCTGAACCTTGTGATTTGTGTGTCCGGGAGAAATTCTAGATCATTCCATGGACTTTCGCCCCCTGGGCATGTCCCCTTGCCAGCGCCTGACCTTCGGCTAGCTTAATTGAACCAGTCAGTCTGCAGCCCCCCCCCACACCCGAGCAAACTGCCCGCGGGGCCGGGAGATCACTGCGACGCCCCGTCGCGCCCTCTGGGGGGGCCTCTCTCTTCTCTCGCCCGCGCAGCCCGCATTTTTTCCTCACAACTTTTTCGCGTGCCCTCTCTCTCTCCCTTCTGTTGCCTCTTTTAGAGTTTGTAGTCTGTAGCCCCCCACTCCCGAGCAAACTGCCCGCGGGGCCGGGAGATCACTGCGACGCCCCGTCGCGCCCTCTGGGGGGCCTCTCTCTTCTCTCGCCCGCGCAGCCCGCATTTTTTCCTCACAACTTTTTCGCGTGCCCTCTCTCTCTCCCTTCTGTTGCCTCTTTTAGAGTTTGTAGTCTGTAGCCCCCCTCCCCCCCGCTGGGCAAAGTGCCCGCAGCACTGGGAGATCACTGAGGCGCCCCGTCGCGCCCTCTGGATGGCCCTCACCCCTCACTCGGCCTGGCGGCCCGCAGTTCTCCCTCACAACTTTGCGCGTGTTCTCGCTCTCTCCCCCCTGTTGCCTCTTTTAGAGTTTGTAGTCTGTAGCCGGGCAAATTGCCAGCGGGGCCGGGAGATCACTGCGACGCCCCTTCGCGCCCTGTGGGGGTGCCCCTCCCCCCTCACTCGTCCTCGCGGCCCGCATTTATTCCTCACATTTTTTCACGTGCTCTCGCTCTGCCTCTCTTTCCTTCTTTTTTGAATTTGTGTGTACTCCTGCTTCCGTGAAAGCCCGCTCGTACTCTCACTAACCTGAACAGGATATCTTTGTGCGCCGATTCCGTTGGGATTCCGTCTTTGTGAGCTTGCATTGCCAAGTTTTTGAAAGATCAATTATTTCCTTTGCAGTTGTCGTCATGGCTTCAAGCGGCGACGGAAAGAAGGATCTTCCTCCGCCCGAGGATCAACCCAAGGAGGTTACCGAAGATAAGGAGGCAGGAGAGAGGAGGAGCACTCTAGCGGTAAGCATTGACCTTTTCAGATCTTTTTAAATGTACAAATCTAACAAATTATTTCCAGGGCCTCCGCTCTCGAATTTCGCGGGTGATCCAGCGCATCACGTCTGGAACCGGTTCTTCTGAGCCGCTGCCTCCGGGCCAGGAGACTGCACAGGTTTGTATACATCGACTTTGGAGATTTCGTTTCCTTAAAAATCGTTCAATCAATCATTGTGTGGCTAATTGACTCCTTCAGGCCTCCAATGTCGAGGAAAACGTACGCGAAGCGACGATGACTCTCGATCCACTGGTGGCTTTCCGTCCAGTGTTCGGGCGCCATGCTACTCTCCCGAGTGTTACGGAAGCCGAGATTCCGGAAAGGAAGAAGGCCGATTCTCCACCGGATTCTCTCAAGGTTTGCATTTTTTCTTTGGATAAAATTCGATGCAAGTAATACACTGATCGCCGTGTGAAAACCCTTACATCATCGATTTTCTCCACCATGTCTTTCGTTCGGACGTTTTACTGATCTACTTCTCTCATGTGAGCATAGTCGTGTTGACTCTTGTTTCTGCCCTGTGCAAAAAGGAAATGGTGAAATCTTTCACTGCTTTCAAAATTTATTTTTTTAATTCCAGGGTCTCATTGGTTCGAAGCGAACGTCGGAGCGACGGTCGGACTCTAGCGAAGAAGGCGCTGCGCCTGTAAAGAAGAGAAAGCCAGTGACCAAGGTATTATTTACCGGTTTATACGTTTGACCAGAGTTTTTGCTGCTTGAAAATAAAAAAATATTCATTCGTTCAGGAATCGGGGAAACCGAAGGAAAGCGGCAAAAGGGAGTCGTACTTTGGAGATCTCTCGTCGAACGAGGGTGGGCCAGATCCCCAGGATACCGTTCGCTTCCGCACGCGCCCAAGCACAGTGGTGAGCTTATTTTCCGATCTATTTCATCTTTATTAATATAGAATTATACACCATTTGTTTACCGCCGGTATAATTTGAAAAAAAATTCACTCGTTCAGGATTCGGGAAAGGCGAAGGAAGAATTAGAAGAAGAGGCAACTTCCGAGCCTCTCATTCGATTCCGCTCCAATCCGAGTGCACAGGTGAGATTTGTTTATATTTTTCGAGTCTAATTACTGTAAACGATGTTTCAGATCTCGCGCCCGATGCCCTTCTTCGGCGAGTTTGGGGATGGCGAGTCGAGGGCGGCGGAGGAGCCCGCATCGCAGGTGAGACTAACATTCATTCAGCACATAAGCAGTTCTGAAAACGCGATAATATGATTTAAGTAATTTATTTTCAGGCTCAGCAGCCTTCCGGATCAGCTGCTGTGGAGGCACTGGAGGACGTTCCCAGTGTCTCCAGGGGAGCAACGCAGGAATTGGCCGAGATGGTCATTCGCAAGGATCCGAAGAAGGAGCCAGAGGACCGCAAGGAAGAATAACAGTCCCTGCAAGGGAAAACTAACCCCCTACGCGGTACCTTTTACGATCTGAGATCGTTTTCATTGTTTCCCCATGTACATAGCTCATAATCGGAATTCTTTTCTGCCTTCCCCTCAAACTTACAATGCGAACTAAGTTCCCTCATTTAACTATTACTACCCCTGTACATAGTCTTCTTAATAATTAATGAGTTCGAGTCAAACTTTGTACATATCTTTTCTTTCAAAGATTTCCCTTGAACATGTTACAAATTTTCTTTACCAAATATATTCAGAAGTTTCTTGTTGTTTCGTTGCCTCCATCCGATGTTTTGCTCTCCATGTATAGATGTATTTGAAGATGTTTTGAGGCCTTCATTGACTGTTCTGTTTTCTTTGTTTTTTCCGTTATCTCGCTCTCATTCATAGAGATCATGTATACATTTGTCTTCTGAAACCAATAAATCTTTGGCACTGCAATCGATCGTGGTTTTGAAAGTCGCCATTACATTTCCACTTTTTCACGAAGAGGCCTGAGCAGTGTGCAATTTCGCTTAGTAGCTGTCATCGGGTTGTCAACAAATGGAAATGGTCGAGGTCAGGGCCGTCCTCCCCGTAAAAAGAATCCAAGGAATTGTATCGGCACTCAAAATATGTAGCTAGTCGTAACTTCCTCGACGATTCCGCTCTGGCCGTCGTATTCTCCTGTGCCGCCAGTTTGGTATCCATGCCGTGCTTCTTACGTGTTCATATCTGGTCCCCGATTTCGAAGGGGTTCCTATTATCGACCACCGTCACCTCCCGTGAACATGTGCAACCGCCCATCGTATGGAGTCGGTCAGCGGCCTTACGGAGGAGGAGGAGGAGCTTTATAGCAAGTAGCGATCGCTCCTTCACTCTTGCATATAAAAGATTAAAGATTCGGAGTGGAGGTGGATGAGGTGTAGGGGATGGACTGGAGTTTGGGAATAGAACTTTTATCGGCGTTGAGGACTATCCTTTTACATCTTAGCTGGTGGTACACTGAGCGACTACTCACATCTCACTGGGAGACTCACTAGGAGAGAACCTCCCTATCTATCGTGGCCGATCCTTATATAGCAGCGTGCCCACAGGGTAAACAATATCGCGAGGTCACAGAGGACTGATGGTATCTATACTGGGGGGAGGGGGCAAGGGGAAGATACGGTTCAGTGCCGGGCTGTGCCAGATAGACAATAACAGACCTACACAAATGATACTCCTCTGTATACCATAACGGGAGGATCTCCTTCGGAGGAGGATCCAATTGCGGAGGATGACTGCCAAGTGTAGGGGGACCGGCTTATTTGTCCCGTTCCACACTAACGATTTGATTGATTCCAGCGCAAGGAGATGGCTACCAGACAGGGGGCGGGGGTGGAGCTATTGGCCAGGGTGCAGCAGTTTCCCTCCATTTCATGCATTTAGTAACGAGATATAGTGAGGTATTCATAATACATGTAGTGAGAGGAGGGGAGAGGCTCTATTGGGAAAAGGCTAGACAGCCGCAGTGTAAGCCGACGTAAGGTTCGATATATGGAAGCATACCCTCTAAGGACGTCCACCTCCCTCGCAGGCGAACCTGCTCTGGGGGAGTTCCCAGGGCGAAGGAAACAGAAGTCCCGCCATCTCTAAGACAATGGGGGTGTGAGAGGAGGGGAGATGCTCACTACCTCGCAGAGGGATTTCAAGCAAGTTCTTACGAAAAGTGCCAGGAGTAATGGCCAAGGAGGGGGAAAAATGGAAGCGAGAATAAAGGGGACGCATTGGTGCTTTCATGTTTTGAGCAGTGGCCTCTGAGAACAGATTTTCTGTAGACGAATGAATAGGCAGGAAAAAATAGAAACAGGCTCCCTGGGAGCATTGGTCGGTCTCACTGCGTCTAATGCTAACTTTGATTTCAATGATTCCTCCCGCAATAGCCGTGCAATATCGCGGCTGACGAACTCGCCCTCCGCCCTCGCCGAATATCGATTATCTGTAAATATTACTGAGGATTCGAAACCGCGAAATTAAGCTGTTATCCGTGTTTAAAGACGTTCAGAGCGAAACCGGAGGCACCGATGCTTTCCCAAAACGGGAGGCACTCTCTTAACTATTATTGAATCCGATTACCTTCACTACTTTCGTTGCGGGCAGGCTCCCGCGAAGTGACCGTGCTGGCCACATGAATAGCAGGCTCCATTGGGCGAAGGAACCGTACGAGCGAGGAGGGGAGAGGGGGAGGGATAGGCGAACGGAGAGAAACGGGGGCCGTTTTGTCCAGCGTAATACGGTCTTTGGGAAAAGGGCTGTGGATCGAAGTTCTGTTTTCTCCGCTTCTCCGGTGGGTTGCACGGCGGAGATGGCCGCCACAAGGGAACACCCCCCGGATTTTTCTACGTGCTTTTCATCCTCATGAACGGTCGTTCCGAGGATGCCGAAAGACTTGAATGGGATACGGTCACGGAACAAGCACAGGGTGGCCACGATGAAGAAGGCGTTGAATGCAACGACCATGTTGATGTGAATACAATTCGGCATGGAATTCTTCCCCATAAGATCATGTGGGCAGACACAACAACAAGGTTCTTGGATTAGAAATGACCCTTTCTTGGGGATGACTCCTCGTGGCTCCTGTTGCTGCACGAATGGCTGTTGCCAAAACTCCGATCGACAAAGTACAGTGGTAGCACAGTGAAGGAGTGCGTAGTCGACCATACCGCCTGCACCGCTCGCTTTGTCACGTGCTAACTCATTGTCAGGAGGAAAAGGGCTCGGGGCATGGGCGAAGCCCGACAAGTCATAATTCATTACACATCAGAGATGCCGATGGCATGACTTTGCGAATCTATCGACGAATATCCGACTTGGCTTCGACCTTGCCTTCGGACTGGAACATGTTGAAGTTGGCCCGGGATGCGGCAAATGACGAATCCTTCTTGAATTGCGCGGCGAAACGGTATCCTCGAGTGATTTCAGCTTTCCTCGTGAATCTTGAGGCCGATCTGGTCGCCGTCGAAATCGCGGATTCCAAACAAACGACTCTGGTACAAAAAAATGGACTCATCGAAATCTACTCCCCGACTTTGACCTATATACCGAAGGTCCCTTATAGGCGGGGTATCCAAATGGCTCATCTTGGAGACTCAATTCCTTCGTCTTCGGAGAATCGAAAACGGCGGTCCAGGCTGTATGGAACGACGCGATGCATCGCCCCCATTCCGAGACGTCGTCGTCATCATCTGCTAAATTGTACTTGCGTTAAAAAAATTTAATAGTGTCTCAAGAATCTGACCTTCGCCTGACTCAATTGAACTCGCACCCAACTTTTTTCATTCGCAACTCACGCAGGGATCGCGTGCTCTCTTTCGCTCTGAACTTCCATCGTTGAAAATACTTTATGATTTAAAAGTGATGCTGTTTCTTATTGCCTACGAGTCCATGAGTACTTTTCGCATGTTTTCATCCAACCCTATCGCATTGTCTGGAAATATTCCCGAGCGATTTCTACTGCTTGATTCTGTTGGAACTTCTTCTTCTGTCAATCTTCTGGGACTGATTTTTGTGTGGCTCTCAAAGCTGTGTGAGACTTCGTCGTTCATGCTTCCAGAACGATTTTCCTCCGCCAGAATATTTCGTGCTTTATGAAGTATGAACTATCTTGCGTTTGGCACTAGTTGTCTGATCTCCGTCTTCCTGATCAATTGAACTTCAGTCTGTATAGCCCCCCCCCTCCCCGCCGGGAAAATTGCCCGCGGGGCCGGGAGATCACTGCGACGCCCCTTCGCGCCCTCTGGGGTGGCCCCCCCCCCCCGCGCCGGGGGGGCGGGGGTTGGTGGCGGAACATGGGGGGGGGGGGGGCGGGGGGGGGGGGGTTGGGGGGGGGGCGCCCCGGGGGGGGGGGCGGG
>JACMIG010000002.1:40673-51369 GCA_014805385.1 Levipalatum texanum
CCCCCCCGCCCCCCCGGGAAAATTTGCCGCGGGGGCGGGGTCTCACCGCGCCGCCCCTTCGCGCCCTCTTGGGGGCCCCCCCCCCCACGCGCCCTCGCGGCCCGCATTTATTCCTCACAAATTTTCGCGTGTTCTCACGTTCTCTCTCTTTGTGCGTTCATCAATACCCTTTCACAGTCCTTTTGGAATAATAGTTGGCTTCTTTGCAGCGTTCCACAATGTCAACGAGGGACGATAACGAAGACAAGGAAAATAAGCCTCCGATTGAGGATGGCGACATTCCCCACACTGCACAGGTTAGTAGATCATCATCCATTGTCCACTAGAATTGGTTGTTTTCAGCGAAAGCCCAAGCACAGGCTGAGTTCATCTTCGGATGAAGAATCGCCCGAGAAGAAGAAGGCTGCGGGAGACTCCCCTCCCCTCCTCCCGCCCACCAAGGTTTGTCTCCCTCGTTGTTGGAAACCTGACTTTATTTATCCGTCAGAATACTTGTCTGCAGGCTTCAAAAATGGAGACGGAAGAGGCGAGTACGTCGCCCGATGAAACTGACGTGTGCTGCGCCCCTTCGAAGCGCCGTTCTACTGCAGTGGCTGATGCACCAGAGAAGAGGGTCTGCAGGGACTCAACAACTACCGAGGTATGCTTTCTTTCGGAGATTTTTTTATTTTTTTCACCAATCGATTTTCACCAATTGAATGTACTCCTACAGGCTTCGAAGGGCGGGCAGGTGGGAGAAGAACACTCGTCTCCCGACGTGGCCATGCGTCCACCTATAGCTGGAATAGTAAGAATCTTTCAAAAATATTTTAATTCAAGGATCTGTTTCTCTCAAAAATATTTCAATTCAAGGATCTTCTACAATGGAGGCGATTTTCGGAGCAAGGAGGGACACTGTCCGGACCAGGAGATCAGCCATGGGAACAAGGATCTGCGCCCACTCGCAAGAGGCCTTCCACGAGCTCGGATACGTCAAAGGTTGGGTTATTCGCTATTCATATGCGGCTTCAGAGATGAAAGCCTTTAATATTTTTGAAAATAGCTTTGATCGAGATTTGAACATCCCAAGTATCGAGATTCACCGATCGATTTTTTTTCGCTGGATAATTGGTGATCTACTTCAATTACTGCCTGATTTACATGGTCTCTGGCAGGCTTCGAAGGAGGGAGAGGAGGAAGGAGACAAGTCGTCTCCCGATGTCTCCATTAGAGAGCCTGCAGCGGTGAGATATTTTCGTTTCTTTGTCCATGTTATATTGTTTGTTCCAGGATCTCCTGCAGTGGAAGCGATGGTCGCAACAGGGAGGGACACTGTCGGGCCCGGGCGGACAACTTTCTGAAGACCAGCCGAGTCGTAAGAGGGCTTCTACAAGCTCGGATACCTCCAAGGTTGGTTTATCAACGTTTGAGATGAGCATTTTTAGGATCAATATCGTTTCTTATTTCATCGAATTGCAGGAGTGGAAAGAAGAGATGGAGGAAGGAGATTCTCCCGATGAACCTGTAAGGTTCCGTCAAACGGCAGCTGGACTGGTGAGATCATCCCAGCTCGACATTTTATCCATTTTACTTCCAGGGAGGTCTTGTTCGCTGGAACAGATTCTCAGAGGAAGGAGGGACGCTCTCGGGTCCCGGGGCGAAGAGGTATCGAGAGAGTGGTCCGGCCATTGACGAAGACTCCAGCAGCTCCCACTCCTCCAAGGTATGTAATACCATTTTCATTTCAATCTGGCAATCTTTCGAGCGGCAACGATTTTTTTCAGAGGAGCCTGGTTCTCGAAGGCAGCGCCCGTCGCAAGGGAAGTAACCCTCATAGAAAGACTGGGCACGAGGGCTTCTTCACCCTGGGGAAACTTCGCCGTCAGCGTGTTCCTCCCTTCAAGGACGTGCTCAGGAAGGTTCGTCTTCCTCATTACCTTTTTCCAAGTGTAGTTTGCAGTGGGCCGATGAAGCGATGGCGGCTTACGAAGAGAGCGAGTCGGGAGCGGGGGAAGAATCTCCCGAAATATTCGACGGGGGCGAGGGAACGCCGCCTGGAGAAACGGTAGATTTTTAATTTAGAAAAAATAAATTCTATGCCGAAAAATCATTTGGGAATAGCGAAGTCGAAATAAAATTAGTTTGCAGGAATTTCGAAAACAGGTTCATTGCAGACGCCGCAGCCAAGCTCGGGTGACTGGGACATGGAGGCGGAGCCGAGGACTCTCCCCGAGCCAAAGAAGAAGGATCGGGTGAGGATTTCTGCCTGATTCAGCGCCAGAAAAGTTCAGGCATTTGATTATACCATTTCAGGGTGGGGCAAGAAAGTCGTCTCCTACCGTATTCCACTGCAAGTTCAATCGTCGCCAGTGCCAGCTCTGGCGTCATCCCACCGGCCATTCCGCCGAGTGCTATTCTGGCCGTCAGAAGATCATTGAGGTATGTCCTTTTAAAGTTATTCGTATTTGATTTCCCTCAAATTTTTTTTGCAGCGTACTGAAGAAGACGACGTGTTCTTCGTGGGTGGTCAACCGGCAGCGGAGTTTTCGGAAGCCTCGTCTGGAGGAAGTTCTCGACCGGTATGATTCCCCTCCCCCACTAGTAGAACAATGGACGAAGGGATATATTTATCCTCCCTCGAATTATTGATGGAACTGAATCTCACAATTGCAGGTCACCTCGCGCCCTCGTCGTGTACGGTTCTGGGTTGGGGTATCGAGGCCTCCGAGCGATACTTCTGGGGAGAGCACTCAGGAGGAACAACAACAGGTGGGAGTCGGTAATGACAGAAAACGTGGCGATGTCAGCCTCGTCGAATACTTCAGAGGCCTAAATATTGTCACAAACACGTCTTACTTATTTCGGAGCCTTGTGAAAATTTAATTTAATCATCATCCGGAAGTTTCACAACAAAAGAATACTCATGCTAATATTCTGCATTTTAAAAATATTGCCATGCAGGAGCGTCAGTCGCCGGAATCGGATGGATCGGGGGCACTGGAGGCCGTTCCCAGTGCCTCCACCGGGGCCACGCAGAGTCTCTCTACGCTTAGCACGGAGAACGAAGAGCCCAAGGATCCCAAGAAGGAATAGCTAACCCATCCTACAAGGGTGCACTCACACCTTCACTTTACTTACGTTAAGATCTGATTTCGTTATTTTCGTTTTGCCCCTGTACATAGCATAACAATTCGTCTCCTTTCTGTACATATTTTTTCGATCCACACAATAACATTACAGAAGTTATGAACTCGTTTTTTTGTTTTTTTTGCTTTGCCCCATCACAGAAGTTACGAACTCGTTTTTTTTGCCCATGTTACTTTTGAAGTCCTCACATTTTCGTTTTCGCCTTTGCCTGTACATAAGTTTCGTTCCCTTTTCACAGAATACCCCTGAAGATTTATCGATCTCGTTGACTGTTACTTTTCCGTGTTTTTTACGAATTTTTTTTCTATCTTACTTTCGAATTCGCACGGCAGCAGTGAATAAATGACATTCCTGCAAATTATTGAAGGGTTTCGCAAGAGACGCCTGGCGTTCTCGGAGTAGGTCTTCTTGTTCTCTTCAATCTACACAGCGTCTAAACCAGGAAGATTGGAAGATTCACATCATGCCATGACATGCGACATGTTTCGATGGGAGGGCTGTAAACTATTATAAAAAGTGATTGCATCGGATGTGAAAGTTTTTGTCGGACATGTTTGTCTGTAACCTCCTCTTCGTGAATTTTCGTTCAGCCGGAGGGAGATTAGTTGGAGAGCCTCGAGGGTATTTGATGTAATCGGCCAGGACATCTGGGGAGACGTCCATAAGTGCGGGATTTGTTGTCATGGCAGCGCGGACGCTCAGGGGCACTCTTGATATCCTCCAGCTCCCAAGACTCCATTCCTCCCTCTCCTCTCAAGGGCCCACCATTTACCTGCTGCAGATTTCAGAACTACTACTGATCCCAGACCGGTGGGTCAGCGCAAGAGATGGAGATTGAAACAGCCAATGAAGACTCGCCTCCGCGCGGGATCATTCCGGTAAGTGCACCTGCACTCGAAGCAAAGCATCGTTGTAGAAGTGCCGCATGTGTAAAGAGGATCAGAAATGCCAAGTCTGCCAGCGCCAGGTCATCAGCAATCTCGAGGCTCAGATCCGCGTTTTCCAGGTCTACAAAAATTGTTTGAAATATTTGATTGGCAGGACTTTTTCCGCGACCAGCACGCACTACTCATTGAGAACAGGAATGAGATTGCTCATCTTAAGGTGAGCACGTTGGAAGTATGTTCACACTCTTGCAATTCAGAACAAATTGCACGTCGCGGAACTCGAGCAGAAAACGGCAAAGGAGCGCTATGCGGATCTGCTGATGACCGGAGTGAGTCAGCACCACCATTCCACATGACGTCCCCCTTTCAGTCCCACCTGGCGGGCATACTCGTACGTCGGACTGACGAAGCCAAACAGCTTCGGGTGATTACCTTTTCCTGCCTCCTGTCATGTACTCAAAGATTCAATATATAGTTCAGGAGGAGAACAACTTCCTCCGCGCGGTTCTCAACCATCCAATGCCGATTCCCAATGCGCCTGTTCAATTCCTTATTTCCAGTGGATTCGTCACTCTACCTGTCAATCCTGTTGCACCTTCTCAGAATTTTGCTCACGTCATTCCCACTTTCCCTATTTACCAGGCTCCTATTCAAGGAGTTGCCTTGACTCCTTCACATGCTAACAATACATAGCCCCGTGCGAACAAAACTCAGATATTTTTGTTTATTACTCGGCGTTTTAAAATATTTGAACGATGATAAATTATTATGATGGCAGTTGGTCGCTTGAGATTTCAGCAAGAGAAGATCGCAGTGGAATAGATCAGAGACTTCAACTACTTCTCTCTGTTGAGTCTCCAATGAGATGCCTTGTTCTTCTTGTGGGGCATGGAGTCTGCAGGAGATTCGTACCGGTCCTGAAAACGGAGCTAAGGGTTCTTACATGAATTGTGGCTACCTTCTACTAGTTTCGCATGCTCGTTGCCGGAAGAAACATGCATTCTTGTACGCATTTCCGTGTTGATCACAGACTGGCGACCATTCCGATGCGCATTCGGAGGGGCAGCAGGGGCCTACCCAGAGCTGTCACAGGGCATCTACTTCGCCTTACCATCGTAATCGTACTCGATGGTGCTTTCGGGATGAATCTTGTCGTTGATACACTTGGTGTTTTTGAGATGGCACAGGGAAGCGTGGGTGCCGCCTTTCGTGTCGCATACTTCTTGGCCGTTCTTTCCGCACTTCTCGATTACGCAGCATTCACCTAGATGAACAATATGATGCAAGTCCTAACAGCCATGCTTGCCTGAATGAACGATGCTGATATTCTTCAGATTGTTCCTAGAAAGTATGCATTTCTTCTGGTCGAATCTGCATCTGTCACTATGCGTTTCCCCGTCCGAGTCGCAGACGGCCCCAGACCGATGGCACTTTCCTGCTTCCGCTTTCGTATTTTCAGTGTGCCTGCTTCAACCTTTCTCCAGGGAGCAGCACTGTCCCGTGTAGGCAATCGTGAGAGCTGTGCCTCTCCTTTCTGCCAGGCACTCGGCTACTCTGAAAAGAAATACTTGATGTCGAAGAAAGAGGGATATTCACTTGAAGTCGCAGAGGCTGCTGTGCGTGTTCTCTCCATCGCAGACTGGATCGAATTCTCCTGCGCACGGCTGATTGCAGCAGGCGCCCTAGAAAAGTACACTTACAACGAGTGCAAATATAAAGTACTTTGTATGCCATCTCAAGCTTCCTTCCATTCTTCCTCTTCTCTACACATTTGTGGTGGGCGAAGTAGCATTCATTGGAGTGCGTCTTTCCATCGGAGTCGCAGACGGGAGAGAAGATGTCCGTGTTGCAGTGGGAGGCCGCTGGGCAGCACTCGCCTGGCATGTACACGATGACAATTGTGAGCAATAGTTTCACCATCATAGTTCTTCTGCACCATCTTGTCAGCTAAAATACCGTGTTCGACCAGGCAATTGGCCCGAGCCAAATCGCATTCGCTATTGTACGTCTCTCCTGAAAGGGTCGATATCTTCGAATGATCCTTCTCTTTGCGAACCGTTTTCTCCGCACACCGGCTTGTAAGAGGACGCGCACTTCTTGCAAGGCGACACTGCTTCCTAAATATGTATTGGTTAGTCTGGGGAACAATGGATTCCAACTTTGAGGCAGAGGTCGAAAGAGGCAATGGTGGGACTCGTTCCTTCCTTCTTCAGGGACTCGCATCTGTGGATTCCGAACAGGCACAGGTTCCTATGTGTTCGCCCATCGGAATCGCACACCTCAAAAGAAGAAGGATAAATGTATAAGGGCACGTAGAAGGGTACTCACGGGGGAGAAGCTGTGAGAACACTCCGCCATACAGCACGAACCCTTGTAGATCACTGTCAGCTTGGTCCTAAAAAAGCAAGTTCAGCGTGGAGATCAGAGGAACACGAAGGAAGCCCCACCCTTCCTTGCAGCTCGCGTTCTTCATGTCACAGGCACTCGCATACGTCTTCCCATTGGAGGCGCATATTGGTTCCCCATCGGAAGAACAATTTGTAGTGCACGTGGGCGTTGTATCCGAACTTATGGCCTTGAGGTCCGGGTAATTTTTAATGGCTGCAATGATCACCACTACTTTGTACGTCCGTTAACTTGTGTGACTGACATCGAGTTGAATGCGACTCAGTTTCCAGTCCGTCCGTCATTCCTCGGTCATCCAGTTCCTCTGATGCTTCCGTCGATGCCTCCACAACCTTGTCTTCTAGCCGTGCTTCAATTGCGCACTTTCCATCACTGGCCCGCGAAAGATCCTGGCCGAATTCTTTTTGCACTCTGCAGGCGGTGGCCTGCAACATTGTAGGTAGACATGAACAAGGATTAGAACAAACTTGCAAAGTGCAGTTGTTGGGATAAGTCCTTCCATCGCTTCCACAAACCGAGTCCTTTGTCTTGGGACAGTCCTTGGTCGACGGGCAGCACTTCCCTTCCTCAAGACATGTCCTCTCGATGTCTCTTAGGTTATTATCGTGTTTCATTCGTGCATTCTCTTCTCTCCTATCTCCTTCTTTCTCCGATCGGAACGCAATTGCTCTTTCTCTTCTCTTCTTGATGCGCCCCTGCGACTGTTTCCATCAGGCGGGTGCGTGGTTAACCAGCAAGAGGCGCCGTTCCCGGGAATCGAGTCCCGGTTCGAGGACTCCGCCGTCCCCCTCAGCTGAGATCACACGTCAGTCTTTGCACTTTTTGCTCCTCTTACATGTGGGAGGTCGCTGTCTTCTCTAGTCCCTCTAACCCAATGCAAGAGGCGAAATGAAGAGACGATTTCTACCAGGCACTTATTCTCACCCCCTTGGACTCCAATAATGCGGGCATTGGGTTTCAGAAATATTCGGGTTGACGCCCAAAAGAAAACTGACATGCAGCAGCTTGAGGTTGTAACCGAAGTTTCGCTCCAGCACGCACTTGAGCATCTTGTATTCACAGCGAGAACGGGTCACGGAATTGTGATCGCAGATGAATCTGGAGTGAATTGAAAAAGTACTTCATGCCCTTCAGGATCTTCGAAGCACGTCTTGGAAACGATATTCGAATGTATGAGGTGTTCTCTTCTCTTTGATTTTAGACATGAATTCAAAACATACTCGTAGTCTTCTGCAGTCATTGGGACATCCGCACAGGGCCTGTCGAAGCACAGAGAACATGATCCTGGAACATTTTCCTTCTCTTTATGTCTGGACTGTGTTCGGATCCAATTACAGAAACTTAGTTGCACACAAACAAGCATAGTGTTCCGCCTTCAAGTCAGGAGAAAAGTTCCCGCGCACCTTTGAACAACTGCTCCAGAGCCGGATTCTCACAACGTGCCTTGCGGTATTGGCAGATATTGGAGTATGTCCTGGAAAGTGGCAGCAGAGATCAGTGGGAAGCTCCCGCGGTCGAAAGGGGAGATTCGCACGATGCCATTTCCATTTCCGTACCTGAAGTCGCTGCCGCAGATTGGATCCGGAACCTGGTCTTCGCACTTTAGAGAGCAGCCACTTAGCTGCAACTTTCATGATTTCATTTCATGCGAGATATATAATGTCTGCTCAGACAGCAAACTCCATTGACTGTACGCGAGGGAATTCAGACTTTATTTCCAGATCTTGTGAGACCCCTATTCGTGATAACCATAGTGAGCTTTTGGGACCCTTATTTCGCCTTGATCTGAGATATTCAGCAAGCTTTGAATCCTATCATATCAATGCTCTATCATGAACGCATAGATCAAGACCCATAAAAAGTAGAGAAAGGCGATGATGTTCTTACTAACAGCGCATTGATCTTCTGGTAGAAGAGTGAGGACTGTTCCTTCCTGTGCTGCCAGGCATCTGGCGTAGTTGAAGGCGCATGCATTCCTTAAAGAAGGCGTAATAGGACAATTTTGGTCAATTCTATATCTCAGAAATTCCTGGCGGCGAGGATACCGGGCCATTCACCACGTCCGAAAGTGTGGAAAAAAAATTTTCCAAAATTTTTTTCAACCCTTCCACGGTCATAAAAATGCACTCAAAATTAGTACCGATTTTAGCTTAAAATGAGGGAAAATGGCCGTATTTACCAAAATTCTAACGAAAATATATGCTAATGACTGTTGATATCGATGTGGCATCGATGTTTCGACCTTGATTTCGCCGATTGACCACACTGTCTTTAGTAGACCCGCTCATATTCACTGCAGCCATGAAAAATCAATACCGCTTTTTGAGTGCATTTTTTCGGCCGAGGATCGATTTTCAGAATTTTTACAATATGTTTTGTTTCACACTCGAACATGGAGAAAAAGATGTGCTAAGTCACTTATATGACCCAGAAAGTCCTCGGAGCCCTTCTTTAAATCTTAATTTAGCTCTTGCTTTTGTGCTTGATCTTGTGCTCTTATGGAAGGTTCATCGGTGCTCTGATTTTCCTTGGTGCTATTGAACTGACTCGTGTACTCCTCCGTGGTTATCGCACACTGGGAGTCCTTGATGGGGGCAGTCTGGCTTGGGGCACAGTATTTTATTGTGTCTGCTGAGATGTCGAGCCTCGTCGATGGAAAACGACGTCGCCGTTCCTCCGTCGTCAGAGATTACCGGAGTCGATGCAAATTCCTGCAATCCCCCCGTGACTAACTAGTGACATAGCTGGTTCAGACTAGCACGTTTGAAAAATCCCGCCCACTTAGACTAATACGTAGGATTGTTGATGAGTCTTGTTTCGTTGAAATGTGGTTTTGTGGTTCGAAAACAGAGCTTAAGATAAGTCTCGTAGAGACGAATGATTTCCTGGACTTCTTCTACCTCGTCAATGAAGTCGTCGCTACATGCAAAAAGTGACTTCAAGTCTTCCGCACTCCACTGCTCGTCAGATTTCCGCGACAGACAGTTGAACCTGAGCAGAACACAAATTGCGGCCCCCTCCACCCACACGCTAAATGCATACTGGTCAACATCATAGACAACATGTCACCTGATATTTATCCCAGTGGTGATCTAGTATTTTCTTCCTGAAAATATCAAATGCACTTAGTACATTTTTCTGTCTTGGTAGTTCTAGTGGTCGGAATGTTGATCCCTCTGCGTGAGTTTCGCTTACTTTTGATATGCGCACAGATTGGCATGGGTGCGGCCGGAGTAGTCACAGACCGGCTTGTAATCCCTCGAGCATTTTATCGGACAGTCTTCGTCCTGCATAAAATCTGCTAAACATTTTCTTAGAATCGTGCACAATTGTATGCGAGCGTCATTATATTATACCAGCCGTCCACAGCCGCCTACGGCGGCTGTGTCTGACTGGGTGAGCGAATGAGGCACAGTTTGGGACTCGCGGAATCTATGTTGCATATTTGAGCACCGATTAAAATAGTTTAACGCCTCCTAAATCTCATTACCTTCTTACTCCTTCCCTTTCTATTCCTCCCTCTTCCCCATCTTCGTTCCCCTCCCGTCCTTCATGCCTTATCTGACAATTCTCCTTCTTCATCTCGATTTCCCTTTTTTTATTCTCTCACCCACGTCCTCTCCTTTACACAAAATCACTCTCCTCTTCTCCCTTTCTTTTCGTATCCCTCCCATCATTTCTCCATGTTTCCCCATCTTTATATTCCATCTCCGCTTTTTCCCAATGTCCCTGCTCCTACAATTCCCACATCTCCATCTTCGTCTCGATTTCCATTCGATTCCTCTCTCACCCTCGTATTCTCCTTCAAACAAAACCACTCTTCTCTTCTCCCTTTCTTTCCAAATCATTCTCATTATTTCCCCACTAATTCCCCCACCTTTATATTCCTTCTCCGTTACTCCCAATTTTCCTGCTCCTACAAAACTCGCATCTCCTTCTCCTCCTTAATACATTTCCTCTCTCCCACCACTTTCCCCTCCTTCACCCCAAGTCACCTTTAAAGTTAACTGATGCTCGATATCCATTGATGTATGGGCGTAGGTCATGGTCCCGAGGCTCTAGGACCGATTCCGTAAATTCCGGTTCCGGAAAGTAGGCTTTTTGGGACTCTACGGATTTTGAGAATATTTGGAATCGATTTCCCGTGGCCGACTTAGGGGGGTAGGTCAAGGTCTCGAGGCTCTACGACCGATTCCGTAAAATCCAGTTTCCGGAAAGTACTATTTTCCGGAATCTACAGATTTTGTGAATATGCGGAATCGTCTTCTCGTGGTCGA